>CAIGRR010011361.1:0-10461 GCA_903798365.1 Fraxinus sp. 1973-6204
TAACAAAGTGTTTGCAATGTTTAATCTTTACATTGACTATGGAGATATGTTTGGAGGTATAAGATGTGAAATTTGTCAAGCGATGCAGTGTACATAGCAATGCTAGTATTCGTGCATTGATACCTCAATGTTAAAACTTCTTTGATTTAGACAATATTTGAAATGTAGAAAACAAGCACAAGACAATTGCGATGATAGTTACATGCTCACGGGATATTATGTACCTGACGATAGGGACGAGGACATCAAATCTTTGAGAGATGATCCTCTATTTTTGAAAGAGAATGTACTTGCAAAGTATTACCATGAACTTACCAAGTTGGATGTAGATGACACGCTTGTGGGAGATTACGAATATTGGGATGGATTTCAAAGATGGAGGTATAATCCACTCGACGAAGTTATTAGGAAAGACTTGTCGTTACTCGTGGAGTTCGATGGTGGACCGGTCATTCAATCCGAAGATAAGTCAACTATGGTCAGGAGTTCGATAACGGACCGGTAATTACAGCAATTGTGTGATTTACCTCCTGAAAAAACTTAATGTCAAGAGACCGATAGCTTAGAGCAACCCTCAAAGAGAGAGCAACAACTTTTTTTCGAGTATATTTAGCATTAGTAGAGAATTCGTAACATATATTAAGCCTAGAACAAGCAACTATTCTCTCCATGACAGGAGTTCGATAACGGACCGGTAATTACAGCAGTTGTGTGATTTACCTCCTGAAAAACCTTAATGTCAAGAGACCGATAGCTTAGAGCAACCCTCAAAGAGAGAGCAACAACTTTTTTTCGAGTATATTTAGCATTAGTAGAGAATTCGTAACATATATTAAGCCTAGAACAAGCAACTATTCTCTCCATGGAGACCTTCTAGACATCAATAACCACACGATCTACTTTTTGCATCTAGATCTAACAAATTTCATACAAAATCCTATTTAAAGGAGAGTGGAGAACAAAAGCGATTCCATAAGTTCCATACAATTCCTAGAATTTCCATACATACATAACCACACATTGACAAAAACAGTAGTCTACACCAAAGCTATATACTTCTAGTAACCTCAAAAACATATTTACCCTTACATTCCAGCATACATTGACAGAAACAGTGGTCGAAACTTAAGTTAGATGCAATAACCACATCATTTCTAGCATCCAGTTTATACAAAAAGGGAAAATAACTGGTCCACACTTACCTTCCAGCGTACATTTACAAAAACTAAAACAAACTGAAATACTACAGATGTTTCTGTTGTTCAGTATTTTTCCCTTCACATCCAGAAATTGATGCACTTGACTGCTTCACACCTTGTCACGTTCTTGCCCTTGTCACTCTCGAGATAGCGGACTCTGCATCATATATATCATACAATTCATCGATCGTATCGTCGAAGTTCACTTCGTCGGTTTCAAACATGTGATGCAACTGAGTTTGTACGGATAGTTGCTACTGGTTCAATTTGAATACAACTTGACCATACTTCCCATACAACTATAGGGGTTGGCATGAATTGAAAATATTGATTGTCCTTGGCATTTTGGTGTGACAAAGCTCCCTTCCCTCTTTTTGCAACCATTATCCATAATCTATGATCGGCTTTAGAAAACAACTTGTCTATCACATTTAATAGATCATTTTGCCTATTTGTCATCAAGGTCCAACCTCTCCCATCTCTAATCCCAATATCCTCTAAAAGATAGTTCAAAAACCACCAAGCTGCTGTGTATTCTTTCTGAACAACTGCATATGTGATGGGATAGATGCCTTCATTAATGTCAAGGCCAACTGAAATTAACATTATCCCTTCGAAACAACCTCTTAAGTGACAACTATCGACGTCGACCACCTTCCTACAACCATTCCTAAAACCAATCTTACAACAATTAAAGCGTATGTAGATCCCCTGAAAAATTTGCTCCTGTAATGTTATAATGATTGTCGAGCCAGTATTTGTCAGAAGTACCTCGGCTGCAAAAGATCACAACCGTATAAACTGCTCTCGCAAAGTCTCTACCAAAACTTCTTTTGCATATCTTCGCATCTTCCATGCCACATTTCTGCTAATATCAGTGTGCAGGTCCTTCTTCATGGTTGTTGAAATAAGCTCAATCTTCTAGTTCAGGTTCACCTTGAACTGAT
Organism: Fraxinus sp. 1973-6204; assembly: GCA_903798365.1. Taxonomy (NCBI): domain Eukaryota; kingdom Viridiplantae; phylum Streptophyta; class Magnoliopsida; order Lamiales; family Oleaceae; genus Fraxinus; species Fraxinus sp. 1973-6204. The sequence continues at coordinate 2,147 of CAIGRR010011361.1, forward strand.
CAATGTACCAATGTGTCAAAAATATGTAGTTGAAGTGTCTGTTAATTTGGTCATGACTACAAGTATACTTCGAAATGTACAATTTTATTTGCAACCTCTCGGAAGCATCCACTTTAGAAGCCCAGATTTTCCATTTGCAACCCAGTTTGCATACTTCTTGTACTTTTCTCTTGTCGTATACCTTAAATTTTACATTGTACCCATTTAATGCACCGTAACTTTTCACCACCTCTCGGAACTACGATACGGAACAAAAAATTTGCCCAACCTCAAACTATGGATTGTTCATGTCTGAATCAAACAAAAATTTAGGAAAATGATAGCCATCATCCTCATCGGATAAACATTAGGACAATAGTTCTTTTGACAATGATAGTTCCAATTCATCCACCTTGATATCATTGCACTCTTCTCGTTCCTCGTAAACTTCACCTTGATGGTTGTCCACTCTAATTTCATCACAAGAGTCAAATTTCTATCATAATCAATGTCGTCTTATTCAGACTCGAAGTCGTGATCTAAATCTATGAAATCCGGATCTTCCTCACAATCGCCATGTCTTTAAAACAAAATATTAAGTGAGAATAAATGCAATTAAGCAATATTTAAACCAACAAATGACTTGCTCCAATGTTTACAGCAATCGAAAAAACTCTATCTAAGATCATTGTGTGAACAGCTCCTTGGTTAGATCAAATTTAAACAAACACTAGACTTGTTCAGCTCAAGTTTTTACTTATAGCTATCTCTATTAAGCAACATAGTCAACATACTAAATTCAAGTTCAATTCAATCATACAACTTTTTCAATTCAGGCACAAAAACATACCTAATCATTGTATGCAACAACCTACAAAAATATACCAACTGACAATTCCATATCTCCGAATATAAACTTCGCACTATCAAATAAGATCACACAAATAAAAGAAGGTATTTCGAATTTACCTTCATACAGTCCGTCCATGTCCACACTCAACCACTGTTGTTTGTAGTTCTCAAATCAAATAGATGTTGCTTCTGGTTGGGCTCTTCTATTGGTTACAAACAACGGGATAGAGCTTTGATAATCAGATCTGCTAGGTTTGGGGATTAGGTTTCAAGCGTCGAACAGATTTTGGGGACTTGGAGATGAAAGCTTCGACGATTCTGAATGTTACACTATAGTTTTGGTTATAATAGGGCAAGTCACATTTGCTCTAAGTCAGATAGGCTAACACTTGTTTTGTGATGACATGTATAAGATTTGGCACTCAACTTATCGCTTGGATGGAGTTAACTGGCCAGCTCATTTTTTTGTCTACCACAAGAGCATCTTTTAAATTACCATTCACTTGGTGAGTAATAAACAGTAACGAAGTAAAGTTCAGTGGTTAATGGGATTATTTTGGAAGTTCGATGAGTAAGTCGGAACCTGGTTCAAAGTTTAGCTCTGATATATCTACGGCGCTCTAATTAAACTACATATGTAAATTAAACTACACATGATTAAAGAATTTAAGCCCCTGTTTGGTACCCATTAAATTTTCATTCTCATTCTTCTACTTATTTTCAACCACACATTCTTCAATAAAATAATACTCTAAATCACATCAATAACTTTTCCTTCTTTTTCAACCACACATTCTCCATCAATCTACTATTTCAGAATACATTCTTTCAAAATAATGTGGCTCAAACACACCCTAAATATGCTTGCCAAAGTTTATGGTCAAATGAATAATTAATTTATCCTAAATTATACAATCAATAGCGCAGCCAAAGTTTTTAAGCCTTTTAACTAGCTCTTCCAAAGTTTCTGCCCTGACTTGTTGATATGGAGGCAAATATGGTTATAGCTCTGCACATGAGCAATTCCTACAAATTAGGAAACTTGAAAAACAAATAATTTGTAAAATATGTTTTTAACACAAATGCATTCCTACCAATGATGATGATTTCTACTCTGTGTACAAAATAAAATCACTGAATCACGCCTTCTAAAAAACCTTATATGCATACGAATCAAAAAGAAAAGTTCGCTCAACAATTAAATGAGTACTTGACAACATTTCCATAGGCTTGGTTTACACGTAGGGGAGAGCCTGACTAGTAATAGATGAGTCAACAACTATATGTTTGAGACAAACTTATAATTGTTTTTGCGAATATGTGCATAATATGGTTGTCATCTAGTTGTACTTGACTAGGATTAATTGTAGGAGGAAATTTAGAATGCATATTATAAGGAGAGAATTATGTATGCTTAATTTTATGAATTCTAGATGAAATTCAGAAATTTGCACTGTTTTCATATTCACTAGTATTAAGATGGTGCATAGGCATTTTTGCTCATTAAATAGCAAAGTAAATAATCACCAAAAAATCGGAAGCGCCTCAGACCAACAAGAATTCCTTCCTCGTTGGTGCCACACATGCCATCTTCTGGAAATTTGACAATCAACACATTATCATCTCCTAATACCCTTTGTAGGTGAGTTCTGATCGTGTTCAAATATGGACCCTGATTCAAAAGTAATTTTGGGGTAAGTTCATCCGCTTAGATAGTAATATGAAACAATATAAATGTTTGGTGGAGTCCTATCAATTACTAATCAGAGATTAAAGAATCTAATCATTGTCAAGAAATAAAATGGCAAAAATGTCATTTTCTCTGCGTTTGTCAAATATTAAAGAAAAATGATGCTCCACAAAACTGCGTATGGATTGATATCAAACCTTGAACTGATAACTTCCATCCCGATAAACGTGACAATAATATAGATGAGTCTTCCCAGAATCCCAGTCAAAATACTACAACATAAAAAGGTGAAATTCAGGAAAACTGGTACTTGAATAGAGATATTAAGCAAACCTGGACTGCTGGTGAAATTATGATGTTGTGAAATAAACTATGATTTGAACTTTTTAAAAGTATAATCATAAACTGATGATGAGATTCAACAATAAGCTAGTCATTTACCAAATAAGTAAGGAAAATATGATGAATCCTTCGCCATTATGTTCAATCTAGAACTACCTGTTTTAAAAAATTCAATTTCTTCAACTATGTCGAGTGGTTTAGTTTGATCTAACCTTTAACTCCTCAAATCTTGTATAAAACCATGAATTAAAATAAATAAATAAAAAATTAAGTGGTTGTTTGCAACTAAAAAGGAAGAAAATATGTCGAAATCCTCCGAAATAGTGACAGCCTATGCACTCTTCGTCAAACCATGATATCCAAACGATCCATGGTCTCATCAAGCAGAAAATTTAGATAGCAGGTTCATAACACTGTTCTTCAATCTGTGCGAATAAGATTAAGATCCGACGGCTCAACAATGAATTCTATGGTTGGAGCAATAGTTCATTTGTTGGTTAAATCTTTCCCATTTCTAGACGAACTTGTGTTTGATGGGCCAATGTATGGATGGGGCTTTCTATGCATTGAATCTCTTTCTATACAACCATCTTATGACATTCACTAAACCAATGAAGTCTTCTACTCTATGGTTGTTGTTGGTCGACCAAGCAATGAGCTTAGATTTTCTTTTTGTCTCTAGTATAGCATGATTTTTCTTTCATTGGACTTTTCCCACAATGTATTTGCATATTTTTTGTCCTCTTGCTATTAGACCTCACACCCTCAAATGTTGCAAATTCAGTCTCAGGCAAAGAACTTTGGCATGGCACCAAGAGGAAACTCTTCGGCCAATGTTATTGCAACACAAATCAGTTTATGACTTAAATTTCAACTGATTTTATTTCTCGACTTCTAAAGTTTGATGGGATACCCATCTTAAAGGGGGACAATTAACTGGCATTCCGACTAAGCACTGGCCTATGAAACATTCAGTCAAATCTTAAACAAGCTCGGAATGAGAAATATATGCGCTTTGTCTTGAGTGGGAGTGTTGGAAGATTTGAGTTTCCTTGTTTACTAGCATCCTTTTCTTGTACAACTATTGAGTGTAGAATATTTTCACATTCTAGAGAGATTCTTTTCTCATATCCTTTTTTCATACAAGACATATTTTGATAAGTCTTTATAGGACAAAATGTAGTGGGTGTTCAAAGAGAAGATTATAATCAGTAGTTTTAACTTTCTTTTCATAGCTGTTTGTACCCCTATAAATTGGGAATTTCTCTGTAAGAAAAAGAGATACAAGAGGTATACAAAATTTCTATTCCTCATTCTATTTACTTTCACATTATAATTTCCAACAAATAGGGGTTAAGTGCTAGATAGTTTCTAATATTAACTTTTCTTATTTCTTGAAGCAAACTTGGAAATAAACTAGTGTGATGAACAGCAATTAAGATGCATAATTGACCTGGCATCGATCTGACTCACAACAAAAATGCTTCCCATATTTACTCCAAACGTTAGCCTCGAAAAATGTCATCGGGGCATCTTTCATACTTAAAATCTCAGTTGCGCCATCCAGGGTTATCCTTTCCAAGTTTTGCCTACAAAGTAAATCAAACTTATTTGATTAAGACCAGTCCCATGAATCTGCAAACTATCGTATTAGAATAGCAAGGAAAACTAACCTTCCGATGTAACTAAGTACTAAAAACAATTTCCTGTACTCCAGTTTAGAAAGGATCCTCAGTTGCTGGCTGATTTTCAGAGAGCTCGTCCTCTCTCTAATTTCATTGGGAAACGATGATAGACAAATGGCTTTGCACGAGGTTGTCATCTCTTCAGTTTCATCATTATATGAAAGCTGGCGTTTGATTCTCCGAGGGACTACACTCTCCGAAATTGATGAGGGAGTGCTCATTGGACACATTGATACCAGACGCTGCGTGCTTTCACCATCTACCCATTGATACAAATGTTCATATCAACAATTAAAAAAAATAAAAATATTCCAGATTCTAAATAATGAGGGTCTAGCATCCTGCATTCCCAGAGCATATGAATTTTCATTAAAAGGGAAAAAAAATGAAGGTGATATTTATTGAAAACTTGAAAATTATACTGCATTAAGGAGGGTGACCAAGCCCGACTGATAAAAGAAGTTTTTACTAAGAGCCCGTTTGAGCCACATTATAATGAAAATGAGAATGAAAAATATAGCCGTTATGGGCCCCACATAAGAGATAGAAAGTTTGAATTTTAATATTGATGTGATGGATAACGGTCATATTTTTCATTATAATGAAGAAAAAATGTGGCTCAAACGGGCCCTAAGACTCTAAATCTTGATATTTTATTGTCTTTTGAATAAAATTCTACCTAATTTATGTTATATTGGTAAAACTTTATATTCAATGAAAAATTAAAGAAAATAATGCAAAATAGTAGGAAGACGATAAAATCCAAAAATTGAGGACTTGGAATGAAGCATTAAATTAATTGGGCCTTAATTTGAAATGTGAATAAGCTTGGACTCGTTGGTTGAAAAGAATAAAAAAAAAGGGCTGAAATCATTATGGGTGTGTTTGAGCCACATTATTTGGAAGAATGTATTATGGAATAGTAGATTGATGGAGAATGTGTGGTTGAAAAAGAAGGAAAAGTTATTGATGTGATGAAAACTATTATTTTATTGAAGAATGTGGTTAAAAATAAGTAAAAGAATGAAAATGAAAATTTTAATGACTCAAACGTGGGCTATATATATACACACATTCATGCACAAAAAAGGAGGTGGCTCCTGGGCGAAAAATAGAGGCTGCAATTGATTTATTCGCACACAAGCCAGCAGTTTCTGGGAGAGAAGGAGAGGAGATTAGAGTTCTTCTTTAAGAGTCAAGAAAAGAGGCTGCAACAAAGGAGTATATATATACATACACACACGGAGAGAAGAAAGATAGAAAAAAGAAGAGGAAAGTGGGAAGAAAAAGCAAGTAAAAAACGGTGGCTGTGGGAAAGAAATAAAAAAAACTGTTGTTGGGAGAGAAAAGTAGGAGAATTTGGCAGCTGGTTTTTGGAGATACACACATCCACAGTCGGCAGACAAAAGAAAGGAGACGGCACACACGAGCAACTTCACGTTTCGTCAAGTTTTGGTGACGTCGTTCCACTTTTGCGTGTTTAATTTCAATGTTATGAGTAGCTAAATACTTTTAATGTTATGATGAATGATGTAGCTTACGATTTTTTTATATGTTTAATTCCAAGATTTTCATACCACTTTAATACTTGTTAATTAATTATGGTGTGTTTAATGCTTCAATTGTTTGCGCAACAATTGATTAGATTGTAATATATTATTGAAAAATACAGAGAAGTTTCCTCTGTTTTACACTTTATTTTGTGTCGTTTGGTTATACATAAGAGTTGGCAAAACTCAAACCAACCCGCCTAAACCGACCGACCCGACCCAAACAGACAGGTTTGGGCAGGTTTTTTGCCTTTTTTTGACGTAATTCGGGTTGGTTAATCAGGTCGGGTTGGGTTATGGGTTAACAACCCAAACCCAATCCAAACCGACCCGACCCAAAACCCAAAAATTAAATTTAAAAAAAAAAAAAACACCTTTAAAAAGAAAACCTAAAGGGCAAGTCCAGCCACACCACAGCCCAAGCTTTGCTCTCTCCATCTCTCGCTCAAATCGCCTTCAAGCTACCGTAGCCAGCGACGCTCTGCTCTCTTGCTCAAATTCAATCCCCCTCTCTCTCCTCTCCGACCATCCCAACCCTCCCCTACCCACCCACCAACAATCCTCGATCACCGATTGAGACTTGGAGAAGTAACTAAACTTGTTATTGGTGGGAAAGGTAAATTACCATTCTACACGTAATTTTTAGTGGTGTGATTTAGTCTAACGAAAAGATAAAGAATAAGGTTAATTTATGGTTGTGATTTCGATGGACCCTTTACCGGTTCCGACCGACGGATGGGGCGCTGATCGATCATTATCTGTGTCACAAAATAAACAGACGTGAAAAAGAAGTTCAAATTTGATGAAATCCACGATTTATTGAGGGAGATTAATGTTGATTCTAGTTTCTATAGATAGAATATTATGATTGTTAGAGATTGTAGGAGATTTATTCTTTTCCTTTTTTATGCTTTTAATTTTTTATGCATTCCTTTTGTACTATAAAATGGCGCGTTCATTGTACATTGAAGTAAGGAAATTAATATAGAATACTTCCCTAGTCTCGTTCTCATCTTCTACNTATGATTGTTAGAGATTGTAGGAGATTTATTCTTTTCCTTTTTTATGTATTCCTCTTGTACTATAAAAAGGAGTGTTCATTGTGCATTGAAGTAAGGAAATTAATATAGAATATTTCCCTAATCTCGTTTTCATCTTCTACATGGTATCAGAGAGGGGAAGATGACAAACACTACAACCAATAACAAGGGCTCAATGACATCTGAGTCCGTTAATAGCGATGCAAAAATCAACTCTACTGTGAGTGGAGGAATTGAAAACTCCTCATTCCAACTCAGGATAGAAAAATTAGATGGGAAGAACTACAGAGAATGGGCATAGTCAATCAAACTAATATTGGATGGAAAAGGGAAAATTGGGTACCTCACAGGCGAGACGAAAATGCCAACCGACACCGTTCTTCGAAAATGGCGATCAAAGAACTCCATAGTGACTGCGTGGCTCGTCAATTCCATGAAACCAGCAATTGGAAAAACTTACCTGTTCTTACCCACCGCGAAGGACGTCTGGGAAGCCGTGAGAGAGATGTACTCCGACGCTGAAAATTTTTCCCAAATTTTCGAAATTAAATCTAGGCTGTGGCAAATCAGGCAGGGAGAACGCGAGGTAATTGAGTATTACCTTGAGATGACGGCATTATGGCAAGAATCAGACTCAAATTTTGAAGAAAAATGGAAGCGCCCGGAGGACAGCGGGTACTACAGGAAGAAATTGGAGAACAAAAGGGCTTTCGAATTCTTAGTTGGGCTTAATCGTGAGTTAGATGATGTTCGAGGCAGTATACTCAGCCAAAGCCCTTACTGTCGCCACGAGAAGTCTTCGCCGAAGTCAGGAGAGAAGAAAATCGCCGGAAGGTGATGCTGAATGGGATCGATGTGGCTGCTGGGATTGGGCTCGATGCTTCTGGCCTAAGCGTAATGGGTAATGGGCTACAAATTAATGGGCCCTCTCCAAATATTAAAGACGGGCCACCTTATTTGCACAAAGAGGGCAAAATTAATGATGGGCCCAGTTATTCTAATATTGGGCCTAGAGCAATGGGCTTTTATTCAAAAGGGTCAACTAGTGGGTCAAACTTCAAACAACAAAAGGATCGACCTTGGTGTGAACACTGCCGGAAAACGAGACAAAAGGACACATGTTGGGATCTACATGGAAAACCAGCAGATTGAAAACCGAGGCAAAGTAATAGAAATC
>CAIGRR010011371.1:0-14038 GCA_903798365.1 Fraxinus sp. 1973-6204
TATTCCAAATTAAAATATAGAATTTATCAAGTTCGTGGTTCTTAAATGGAACATGATTTAAAGGAATTATACTCTCTCGAAACTTATAAATTCCTAAGTTGTGTCATTCTTATGATCACGCCTAAACTCCTCTCTCAAGTGTTGGAATTGATTAGCATCAAATCATTCAATTAGTGGCAATTAATTGAAAGCATTAAAATCATAACACAAATAAACACACGCGGAAAATCTAATAGAAATAACTAAAATTAATCAATCAATAATCTCAAGTTTTTGGCTACAAAAACCCTAGATAATGAATTTAGCTCATAATGTAATCTATGAAAATACTAAAATTCATATAAAAAGACATAGGGAAGAGAATAGAAAAATTGGGATGTAGATCTTCAATTTCTTCTCTTGTTCTTCTTTGTCTTGTTCTTGAATCTCTTGATATTTTTTCTTCTTGCCTTCTTGAAGAATTGTGTTGAATTCCCCCTTGCTTCTTGAACCTTTCTACCCCCTAGAATTAGGTCTTAAATGTTGTATTTATAGTATTTTGAAGTCCTGGAAGGATTGGAGTCGTGTTGGGCTAAGAAAAGAGTTCAAAAATATTAAAAATCTATTTCTCGCACAGGCGGCACCTCAGCGCCACAGTAGCGGCGCTGTGGTGCCGCAAAGTCTGCTGATTTTCAGCAAAATGGGCGCCGAACCCGGCACTGCGGCGCCCATCGGGTGGAAAATTATAATGCGTGTCCTTCAGTATTTTTATCATAATTTTTTATCCCAATGTCCGATTGAGATGATTCAAGATGATTTGGAGAGCTAACTCAAAGGGCTATAATGTTACTTCAAATATAATTTTCCAATTCAAACATTTACTATGTCAAAAATGAGTCTCAATATGAGACTACAAATTTGGAGCATAACTTTTTCGATTGAAAAATGATGTGTGATCATACTTTGATTATATTTGATCCCTTTGACTTATTTCTTCATCCAATTGACTCCAAGTACTCTCAAATCCTCATTTTGAGGTCCGACACAACTTTTAAGTATTTTCACTTTAGTCCTCAAACTTTGAATCTCTTATAATTTAGCCATTTTCCAATTTTTGTCTACTCTTACTTGTTTCTTCAATTTCATCAACATATATCACAATATCAAAACACACATTAAAAAGTTCTAAAACTCGTAGAAATAAATTAAATATCAAGATTAGATAATATCTAAAGTATGAGTGAAATACACTCATCAAAAGACCCAACTTATAAGTATTGTCATTGATCTTTTCAAGCACTTGGAACGATCAATCTCCTCTCGGTTGCAATTTTAACTTAATTTGAGCTGAAAATGTTCATTTCTCATATGAACCCAAACCCAATCTCCTGATTTAAATGTAACGCGCTTTCGTCCTTTATTTGCTTGGAAAACATAATGCTCATTTTTCTTCTCAATCGGACACCGTACCTTCTCATGGAGAGATCTTACCAACTCAGTCTTTTTCTTTCCATCTAAGCTAGATCTCTTATCAACAGGCAAAGAAATTAAATCCAAAGGTGTTAGTGGATTAAAACCATAAACAATTTCAAATAGAGTATAAGTAGTAGTAAAATACGTGACCCTATTATATGCAAATTCTATAAATGACAAGCAATCCTCCCAACTCTTCAAGTTCTTATTGCCTATAGTACACAATAGTTGTATAATAGTCCTATTAACATCCTCAGTTTGCCTATCCATTTGTGGATGACTAGTTGTAGAGAATAATAGCTTATTTCCTAACTTACCCCCACAAAACCTTGCAAAAATGACTAAGGAGCTTAACATTCCTATCCGATACAATACTCTTAGGTACCCCATGTAAGTGCATTGTTTCCTTAAAGAATAAATCCGTATTATTAGTGGCATCATCAGTTTTATGACATGGAATGAAATGAGTCATCTTACTAAATCTATCTACTACCACAAATATGGAATATCTTCATTTCTTAGTCCTAGGTAAACCAAAACACAAAGTCTATAGAAACATCAACCCAAGGCTAACTAGGAATAGGTAATGGTGTATACAAACCTTGAGGTAAAAATTTAGACTTAGCCTTTGTACAAGTGATGCATATACTACAAACCCGATCAACATCAACCTTGATCTTAGGCCAATAGAAGTGTTCATTAATATCTAAAGTCTTCTTAATCATAAAGTGACCCATTAAACCTCCACTATGTGCTTCACGTACTAACAGTTTTCTCATTGAATACCTAGGTAAACATAACTTATTCTCCCGAAACAAATATCTATCATGCCTAAAGAATCTATCTATAACACATTTGTCACATGATTCATATATATTAGAAAAGTCTGGGTCAATAGTATATACATGTCCTTAATATATTCAAATCCTACAAATTTGGCACGTAAAAAAGTTAGAAATACATACCGCATTGAAAATACATCTGCTACTACGTTTTCCTTACCTTATTTGTACTGAATAACAAAAATGTCTAGATGAACTCCATCCACCTTGCATATTTCTTGTTTAATTTACCTTGGCACTTTAAATACTTCAAGAACTCATGATTGGTGTGAATCACGAACTCATTTGGCTATAGGTAGTGCTGTCATGTCTCCAAAGCTCGAACAAGTGCGTACAACTTCTTGTCATATGTAGGGTAGTTGAAAGTTGCTCCACTTAACTTTTCACTAAAGTAAGCTATTGGCTTTCTTCTTGTATTAAGATAACTCCAATATATATTCCTGAGGCATCACATTCAATCTCAAAAGTAGTGTTAAAGGTATGGTACAGTATACAACATATCCTTAATAGTATTGAAAACATGTTCTTCTTCAACGCCCCAATAAAATCCTACACTTTTACTTTACAATCTCCGTGAATTGTGTGGCAAGTGTGCTAAAATCTTTGACAAAAAGCCTATAAAAACTAGTTAAACCATTAAAACTTCTTACCTTAGTTATGCTTTTAGGTGTATGCCACTCCTTGATAACTTTGATTTTTTCCTCATCCACTTCAATACCCTTTGCACTAACAACATAACCAAGAAAAACAACTTTTTTCATGCAAAATGTATACTTTTTAAAGTTACCATAAAGTTGTTATTGTCTTTACACCACGAGCACACATCTTATATGTTCTATATGCTCATTTACATCCTTAATATATACCAAGATATCATTGAAATAAACTACTATGAATTTACCTATATATGCATGCAAGACATGGTTCATTAATCTCATAAACGTGTAATGTAAGTCCATATGGCATGACTAATCACTCATATAAACCATACTTAGTCTTTAAAGTAGTTTTCCATCCATCCTCCTCTCTCATCCTAATTTGATGATAACCACTTTTAAGATCTATTTTACTAAACATGCATGATCCATGTAATTCATCTAACCTATGTATAGAGTGACAATATTTTACCTTTATGTTGTTTATCGCCTGATAGTCTACGCACGTCCTTCAAGTCCCATCTTTCTTCGGCACAAGTAGCACAGCATGACAAATAGACTCATACATTCCCTTACATACCATTTGCTTATCAATTCTTCCACTTGCCTTTGAAGTTCCTTGGTCTCCTCAGGATTACTCAGATAAGTCGGCCTATTTGGAATGACAGCTCCAGGTACGAAATTAATTTGATGCTCAATACCTCAAATGGGTGATCATGTCCTTCGAAAATAAGTCTTCGAATTCCTGCAACAAAGAAGTAGCCAAACTAGTGAGGGGTGTTTTAGATTCCTCAAAATTGAGGAGTGATTCCTTATAAACCAATAAGATCATAGGTCAGTTTTCAACTACCGCTCTCTTCAACCCACTCCATTTTGCAAAGAAATTCACTTTCGACTTTTCTCTCATCTCTCATAAAACCCTTTTTTTTTTCTCTCTTTTGGTTCTACTTGTTTTTTCTATATTGCCTTCTTGTCGTGAAGGATCAATCGTACTCTCTTTTTATCTCATTCTCTTATCTTCCTTACTTTTCAATTTGATTTGATATTCACAAACTTGTGTTGGTGTTAACAACACAAGAGTAATAGAATTCTTATATTTAGTAAAGTTATACATATTTTTGTACCCATTATGCATCACCTTCCTATCATATCTCCACGGCCTTCCCAACAAAATATGTCCGGCATGCATAGGAACTATATCACACATCACTACTCGTATATTCTCTTTAACCTCTCCACATGCATTCAACCATTGCAATTTGTAAGGCCTATGATGTTTCAGCATAGTTAATCTCAATTTCTCACAATTTTAGTGCTAATCACATTGGTACAACTATCCTCGTCAATAATTATACTATATACCTTTTTGTTGATGTATCTCGTATGAAATATGTTTTCCATTTATTGCTCCAAGTCATCAACTTTGATTTGAACACTAAGATCTCGTCGTGTAAGCAATAGCTTTTCCTCTACATACTCCACTTTCTCACCATCACTAGCACCCTCCAATTCTGGCATGTCATTATATCCACCATCACTATCACTTACTCCTTCTCCATTGTCTCGCAAGATCATCGCCCTTTTTGTTTGGACATTGAAAAGTAATGTGTCTCGATCTCAAGCACCTAAAGTATTTAATATCCCGATTCTTAGGGAGTTGAGAATCTGCCTTGGGTGTAGCTTTACTAGCAACTTCATCTCTTCCCTTTGATAGCTCAGTCTACCTTTTGAAACGGGATTATCACCTTTATTGTTATCCAACTTCAGTTTCCAAGAAGAGTTAGAAGGTGAAGAATCCCATGGATATCTAGCTGCCCCTTTCCTCTTCAACTGTCTCTCCACTTTTATAACTACTTGTAGCATGTCCTCCAACTTCACATAATATTGTAGTTCTGCCACATTATTTATTTCCCTATTCAAACCAATCAAAAATGGGCCATGGTGGCCTCTCGATCCTCCTCAACTTTCGCTTTTATCATGGGAAACTCCATCTCCTTGCGATAATCCTCTACACTCCTAGATCCTTGATAAATGTTTGTAATTTTTGATAAAGATCCCTAAAGTAATGATTACGAACGAACATCTTCATCATGGTAGCCTTCAATTCTCCATATGTTTCAATAGACCTCTTCTGATTCTTCCTCTCAGATGTTGCCCTTTGATCCTACCAAATGATGGCATAATCAGTAAACTCAATGACAACAACTTTTATCTTTTTCTTCTCCGAGTTGTTATGGCAATCAAATATAAGCTCTCTCTTCTTCTCCCACTTCAAATATGCCTCTAGATGGCTTCTTCCTTTGAATGAAAGAATTGTCATTTTAATATTGTCCACATTTCTATCAACTCCACCTCCACAACTCCACCTCCAACATAATCTTTAACCCTCATATCATGCATATCTCCTCTATTCCTCATCATTCCTATTTCCGCCTCAACTAATGCATCATGATCAATTCCATTGTCCACTTCATTTTCACCCCCAATATCCGCTCTAGGATCGCTCCTACCCTACCTCCTTATGTTAGGAACTTCTCTAGGTTGTTTCCTACGCAAATTAGCAAGCAATGCCTATTGCATCTCCATCCATACCTCTTGCCTATCCATTCTATCTCCCATATCACCAAACGACATTTCAAATGTCGTATCATCTTCTCATTCATGATGACTTGACCATTATTCCCGCTTGAAGTAAAATCGTTTCTATTAGACATCCTAAATCTAGAATAATAATTGTCTTACGTCTATACACTCGTGTATAATTCAATTTGGCTTTTCCCTCTATTAGTATCACCACTCTATCTTTTTCCACTCAATGCTTCCTTACAAGTGCTTCAAAGAATTAATTCGATTTCAATCAAAAATTCAACCCTTGTGGAGTTCAAACAAAGAATAGAGTAAGGAAAGTGACTCTAAAATGATTCAAAAATTAGGAATTTGAACTTTGAATTGGAACACTAAATATAAATTCAATAAAGTGTTTCTTGAATTTGGAATAGACACTTTGATTTGGTAAATTTTGAATTTGATTTTTTTATATTTTTTATTATTTTTTCCTAAATACGCGAGAATTCAATAAAGAGCCCAAAAAATCGAAAAGAAATTGATTTGGGCACTAATTTAGCCCACAAACAACTTTTAAGTCTTTTTGGTATCTTAATTGGATTGAATGACTTAAAAGACGAAGACTCGGCAAAAAGAAAAAAAAAAGAAATTAAATGATATAACCCTGATTTTCTGAGCCTAAACTCCGATACCAACTAATACAAACTCACGTAGCAATTGAAGTGATAGTTGATAGTTTTTCTGAAAAAATATATCCTAAATTGTTGTATTTTATATTATATAGTAAAACTCAATAGTTGAATAAAGAATCGAAAGAAAAAAGCGAAAAATGGTAAAAATGGCAAAATCTAAAGTTTGAGTACCAAATTATAAATATTCAATCCTTGATTCGGACACAAGATGATACTTTGAAAATTTCTAGGAGACAATTGGATGGAATTAGAACTCAAAAAGGAATGGAATATGATCAAAATATTATCAAAATCAATTTATAATCGCACAAGTCATATTCCAGATTTTTAGTCAAAAACTGAGACTCATTTTTGGCATAGTAGAACCAAATTGCAAATATTCAATAGTTGATTCGGACCAAAAGATGATATTTGAAAGATTTTTAGGAGACAATTGGATGGAATTAGAACTCAAAAAGGAATGAAATATGATCAAAATATTATCAAAATCAATTTATAATCGCACAAGTCATATTCCAGATTTTTAGTCAAAAACTGAGACTCATTTTTGGCATAGTAAACGTCCGAATTGGAAAACATATATTCCTAGAAAAGTTGTAGAGATTGGAGTTAGCTTGTTAACTCAGTTTGAATCACCTCAATCGGATATCAGGAGAGAAACTTATGGTCAAAATACTGACTGATATGCAGAGATAAAAAATTCATGCGTGAAGGCAGCTTTCCTTATTCGATTGGTTTTCTTTTGAAAGCCAATTTGGACGTGTTTTCAACCAATTTTATACTACTATAAATACCTAACACCAGAATACATATTAGAGACCTCTCATATACATCTCATACTCCAATATTCATCAATTATTATAATCAAATAAGGCAAATTTATAGCTTTTGTGAGAGAATTGATTGGGACTTGCAAGAATTCAATCAAGTAAAGATTCAAACTTTATTTTTAGGCTCAAAAAACCATTGGAAAAATTCACAATTTCAAGATTCATCTTCATTTTCTTAATTTATGAAAAATTCGGGTTATGTGTTTTCATTTAAATATGATTTCTTGTAATTTCGATATGTTAAACTAGTTTTATAAATTGATAGAATGAGATGGACCCTTGTTATGATATTTTTAATTTTTAATTAATTATTTTGACTTTAATTTGATTTGATTTGTGGATAGTTTTATCGTTTTTATCGTTCTTTTCAATTACTTGATCACCAATTGAATTGTTAGTGGATTGTATTGTTTTCAAGAGTGACAATAGAATTGAAGCACAATATAATAAATATTGTCAGGTTTGATAGAAGATAGAGATACACCTCTATATT
This sequence comes from Fraxinus sp. 1973-6204, assembly GCA_903798365.1. Taxonomy (NCBI): domain Eukaryota; kingdom Viridiplantae; phylum Streptophyta; class Magnoliopsida; order Lamiales; family Oleaceae; genus Fraxinus; species Fraxinus sp. 1973-6204. The sequence goes on from CAIGRR010011371.1 coordinate 7,531, forward strand.
TTATATGGTTTCAATAGGTGTTCTAACACTTATTAATACATTTATCATATTTGCGTCTTTGATCAAGAGATAGAAAGGTCACATGAGGGGAATAAATTTGATCGCTATCTAGAGAGACTTTCAATTAAATTAGGAACATTGACCAACATGAATGATTTCAAATTCTCACTTTAATTGTTATACTAAAAATGGAATAACAAGGGGGATTCTACATCTTAACAATGCATCTCACATATTTGAAAAATACATTTACACACTTTCATTAGTTTAATCGATAATTTAGGTGTCAGTGTAGAAAAAATCACAAAATTTGTTTGCTGTTCGATTAAAATTTAAATTAATTTTAACTCGGTTAAATACATAATTCTGTGGGTTCAACACTCTATTCATCACTATATTACTTGACCACGATCTCATGCACTTGCAGATTTTCAAATGATCAAATTTTTGGATCCGTTGCTGGGAACTATTGTATTAATTAGTTTTAATTAATTTTAGCTTTAATTTGATTTTTTTTATTGTTTTTTTATTTGGTTTCATTTATTAAAAAAATATTAGAGTATTTTCTATTTTTTTTTCATTTCCAAGACTTTGTATGCAAAATTCGAGAGCTGTGATCTTGCTCACTTTGATCTGAAAATTGAACGAACATTCAGGTCGAGAAGAAGAGAACAATTAGAAGCACACCAAAAACAATAAGCAGAGCTCATGGCAGAACAAAATAAAAATCAAATTGCTATCGGGGCGAATGAAGAAGCAGCACATCCAATTGCAGCGGCAAGAAATGAGAATGCTAGGTTAATGGGAGATTATATGGTTCCACCAATCGTGGAAAGCCAATCCAATATTGTGTATTCGGCATTTGGTCAGGCAAGTTTTCAGTTGAGGACGAATGTAATCAATATGTTTCAGAATGCACAACAATTCTTTGGGAGTGCTACAAATCCCAGTGCTCATAACTCAAGATTTCTAGACATGTGTACAACAATAGAATATCCAGGGGTTTCAAGTGAAGCAATCCGGCTGAGGCTTTTTCCTTACACTTTAAGAGATTTAACTAGGGAATGGTTGGATACTTTTTCGCCTCACAGCATCACCAGTTGGAACAATTTGAGCCAGAAATTTCTGAATAAATATTTTCCACCTAAAAGGATTGCCAAGTTGGGGATAAAATCACTACATTCTCTCAACTCGACTCGGAGTGCTACTATGAGGTTTGGGGAAGGTACAAGGGGCTGCTCCGTCAATGTCCTTAGCACGGGTTGCAAAAATAGTTCCAAGTTCAATATTTCTACATTGGGCTAAATCCAAAAAGTAGGACTAATTTGACTCTGCATGTGATGGATCTATTACAAAGAGGATAACGGATCTAGTCTATCAGATCAATGAGGATTTGGCATTCACTAGTGCACCGTGGCCAACAGAAAGAATAGGTGTACGGAAAGTAGTTGGGATACATGAGATGGATTCATTGACAGCAATCTCAACGCAGTTAGCAGCTTTAGCTCAGAAAGTGGAACATTTGAGTGCAATTCAAACAGCCAGACCGAGATGCAAGTATTGTAGAGGGAATCATGAGAGCGCAGATTGCAATTTAGGTAGTCCGTTTGTCCAATCAGTGGAAGATGTTAACTACACACAAAACTTTCAGAAGTAGCAAAATAAACCTTACTTAAATTGTTGAACGCTACAAAAATTTAATGCTTGATAAGTTCGGAATTAATTCAATTAAAAACGAGTTGAAAGTAATATGCCTCACAATAATATTTCTCAAATTGTGTCTTTTTACAATGAAAATAATAATCTTATTTGTATGGAATTCATAAAACCTAGTTAACGATGAAATTGCTACTAAAAGATATCAAAAAAGATACCATAAAAGAATTTTAATTAAAATAGAAGTTTAGGCGAAATTTTAGAAAAACGCGCCTAGAAATGTACTATGCAGCCATAGACTCTCTGCCTGCGATCACATGACCCGATTGATAGCCTTCAATTATGGTTCGGTATGGAGGGATGCTGCCATATGCCTATTTAGACTATGCGGTTGCATAGCATTCTCGTTCAACTCCCTCGTCTGTTGCTTAAACAAAGTTGATCCACCTTATTCCCTCTTTTAAGTCCAATATAAAACTTGTCATTTTGCTTGTTATGATCGATGTTTCATCTACCGTAACTTGAACAAGTAATCCTATGGTTTCTTTGACATTCTTTACTTGCAACCTAATCATTGGTCCTTCCTACACGATCTTGAAAACTCCCGTATCATGGTCCTCAATAGAAAATGTTTTGAACTCAATTGTAATTACTTTGGAAATTGGATTTATCTGTAATTATAATTAAAGCTTAGGATTACCCGTTTAATTATACCAAACCAAGGCGTAATTTGATTTGGACTAGGACGAGGCCTTTCTACCCATATAGGCACATAAAGAGAGTCAAATTCACTTGTGAAAATGTCCCAAACGTTTTTAGAGAGGAGAAAAATTGGAAAGTTGTTTCTTGAATTTTTTTTTTCTTGGTCTGTTCGGTCTAAAAGTAGATTTTTTCTATTTTATTAAAAGAATGCGTCCACACGTTGTATAGTCTCAATTTTGGAGGATACCATAAAATGCTTGAATGGTTAAAGCACCAAGTTCTTGAAATCAAAAACTAAAAGTCCGTCGTTTAGAAAGTTGAAAGTTCGTAATTAAAATCAGAATCAAGATTTAATTATCAAATTTGGATAAATTCTTAATATAAGTTTCTTGATTATAATATATACATAAACATTTAGTAACGATACTGAATTTTTGAATTTTTGAAAATTTTAATTTTCTAAACAATTTTGTTCCGTACTTAAAAATAGTTCAGTACAAAAATCAACTAAAATTTATGTCAGATTTTTTATTTGTGTAATGTTATTTGACTTAAATAGGTAGGGTGGAAAAAATGATAAAACCAAATCATAACCAAATCAAATCGAGCAATTCAGTTTGATTCTACAAAAAATTAATGATTTTAGTTTTTAGAATTGAGAACCATTTGGTTTTGGTTTTGGTTCTAATTCAATTTTAGTTTTTGAACCAAGAACTAAACTCAATATTTAAATTTCATTATTTTATATATATTTACATATTAGTGAATAACAATTCACACCCAAAATTTCAAAATTCAATTGGAAATCAAGACAAAAAGATCATGTACCTTACGTTTCTCATTTCTCAATGTGGAGACTATAGACTCCAATTCATTTTGGACACTCAAATCCTAATTCATTTCTATTGTTCTCTCCTTTTCAATACATCGATTTGGAAACCAACAACTCCCACCTTTCATCTATTGTCACATTCAATCAATATCGTCGCATGAATTTCTAAAATTGAAGTATCAACATTCGATTCTTCTTCCTCAAATGTTATCTCTCCTATTTCTCAATCAGTAATAAAATTAGAACCAAATCAACCGAACCAGAACTGAATGGTTCGGTTCCGACTTGGTTCCATATCTTTAAAAAGCCTATTTGGTTCCATTATCAAAGAAACTATCAATTTATGGTTCGGTTCAATTATCGTGAAACCAACACAATGGAACCATATCCACCCCCCTATAGGAGTAATTTTGCAAATACTATTTCAAAAAAAAAATGGAAAATGGAAAAGAAAAAATAATTGGTTAGTATGTTTCAATAGATCTTATAACTTTATATTGAGCCGTGTCTCACTTGTAGTGTGATGGAAGTCAACAATTACAGCAGCTAGCGTAGAGATGGCAACGGGGCGGGTTCGGAGCCGGGCACCCCCGTCCCGCCTCGCCCCACCCCGCCCCGCCACTTCCCCACTTCGTCCCGTCCCATGCCCCACCCCACCTAAGACGGGGCGGGGCGGGTTCGAGGCGCTAGCTTGCCGCGTTTCCTGCCTCATTTAATTTTTTTTTTCAAAAATTATCAGTTAACTAATTTTTTTAAAAAAATTGTAGTTAATTATTTTTTTATTCTTTACGGGACGGGTTCGGGGCGCTTCGGAGCGAGGTACCTCCTCCCCTCCCCACCCTACCCCACCAACCCGTCGGGGAGGGTTTATTTCGCCCCATTCGGGACGGTGCGGGTTTTTTTGTAAAATCATTAATTTTTTGTAGAATCGAACTGAACTGCTCGATTTGATTTGGTTATGATTTGGTTTTATCATTTTTTCCACCCTACCTATTTAAGTCAAATAACGTTACACAAATAAAAAATCTGACATAAATTTTAGTAGATTTTTGTACTGAACTATTTTTAAGTACGGAACAAAATTGTTTAGAAAATTAAAATTTTCAAAAACTCAAAAATTCAATATCGTTACTAAATGTTTACATATATATTATAATCAAGAAACTTATATTAAGAATTTATCCATATTTGATAATTAAATCTTGATTCCGATTTTAATTACGAACTTTCAACTTTCTAAACGACGGACTTTTAGTTTTTGATTTCAAGAACTTGGTCCTTTAAACATTCAAGCATTTTATGGTATCCTCCAAAATTGAGACTATACAACGTGTAGATGCATTCTTTTAATAAAATATAAAAAATCTACTTTTAGACCGAACAGACCAAGAAAAAAAAAATCAAGAAACAACTTTCCAATTTTTCTCCTCTCTAAAAACGTTTGGGACATTTTCACAAGTGAATTTGACTCTCTTTATGTGCCTATATGGGCAGAAAGGCCTTGTCCTAGTCCAAATCAAATTAGGCCTCAGTTTGGTATAATTAAACGGGGAATCCTAAGCTTTAATTATAATTACAGATAAATCCAATTTCCAGACTAATTACAATTGAGTTCAAAACATTTTCTATTGAGGACCATGATACAGGAGTTAGCAAGGACAATGACTCGTTGATCATGTAGGAAATACCAATGATTAGGTTGCGAGCAAAGAATGTCAAAGAAACCATAGGATTACTTGTTCAAGTTACGGTAGATGAAACATCGATCAAAACAAGCAAAATGACAAGTTTTATATTGGACTTGAAAGAGGGAACAAGGTGGATCGACTTTGTTTAAGCAACAGATGAGGGAGTTGAATGAAAATGCTATGCAACCGCATAGTCTAAATAGGCATACACTACACCAAAAAACACCATTTGCAACACATAAATGGCAACATTTGGTAGTTAAGTGTTGCTAAAAGGGTCTATCGCAACATTTTAATAAGTGAATGTTGCTATTGGTTAATATAATTAAGCTTTAACAGCATNCATTTGCAACACATAAATGGCAACATTTGGTAGTTAAGTGTTGCTAAAAGGGTCTATCGCAACATTTTAATAAGTGAATGTTGCTATTGGTTAATATAATTAAGCTTTAACAGCATTTTGTAAATAAATGTTGCAAAGGTTGTACTTTTTGCAGCGTTTATATAAACACTGCAAAAGGTACAATTTTTGTATTAAACGCTGCAAAAAATATACCTTTTGCAGCGTTTATATAAATCCTGCAAAACGTATACCTTTTTTCAAATTGGTTGTAGCCCACACCATTGTCCAAATCCGAATTTGACTGGGCTATTAGGCCCATTTGTTTATTTCATTTTAGGCCCAGTTAAACAAATTATTTTTGGGTGTTTTTATGTTCAGTTTTCTATCCTTCACCATACATCCCAATCGAAAACCCCCTAATCTTCAAGGTTTCACCCAACTGTGGAGCCGTCCGTCGACCGTCGACCACCCACCGTCACCGACACCGCCGAATCCACCTTATTATAGAAACTAGAAAGTAACTTCTTTAAATAGCCGTGTGGAAGGAAGGAACATCCATTCCAGTTTCCATCTGCCGACTGCTAAGAAAGTCGATCTGAAGTATTTTTTCCTTTATTTGAATTTTTATTGAATTTTGTGAGTTTTGTTTATTGTGTACAGTAAGGGTGCTAAGAGGGATTTTAGTACAGCGCTTTTGGAAAGGAAAAAGGCAACGAATAGGCTGGCAGTGGACGAGGCTGTTAACGATGATAATTCTGTGGTGGCTCTCCATCCTGATACTATGGAAAAGCTTCAGCTTTTTGAGGAGATACCATCTTAATCAAGGTTCAATATTGTTCGTCTTTAGTGTTTGAATTAATACATGGGTTGTTTTCTTTCTTCTGTACTATGTTTGATTTTGTATGATTTTGAGGGTTGATTGTGATTGGGAAGTTGAGGGTGTTGTTGAATTTAGGGTTTTGGATGGAGGATTTAACGAAATTTGGCCTCTTAGACATAATAAGTTTGTTCTTTGGCTGAATGTTTAGATGCACACCTTGGATTTTTGCAATCTTTTTTGCTTTTGTTTTTTTAAAGCTTCTAAGATTGGGTTTCTTTAATCTGTCTTCCTTTCTTCCATTGAAACTTTTGCAAACAAGTATACTTATAGCTAAACCAGAAACGGTGATTTAGAGAAATAAACTTGTTGTGTGTAATTGGAAATTACTGTTGTGGAGTGTTCTTTTAGCAGACGGGTTATATTTACCAAAACAAAGTATCGATTTCGAAATTTCTTTGGATTGGCAG
>CAIGRR010011439.1:0-19844 GCA_903798365.1 Fraxinus sp. 1973-6204
AGTCCATTTTTTGGGGTCAACACAAGTTATGCTCAAACTCACGTACTGAATACATTTCTCGTTTTGAATTCTATACGAATTTTCTATCACTAAGCCCTCAACTCGCGTATTGCGAATACATTTCTCTTTTTGAATTCTATACGAATTTTCTATCACTAAATCAGACTTGTCCGTTAGAAAGCCTATGGCCAGCACCTCACTGGTGTCTATCTAAGGATCTTCAACGGATTTTATTTTAACAGTCGAGATCACTTTAAGCCCATGTTTGGTACACATTAAAATTTTCAATTTTATTCTTCTACTCATTTTTAACCACACATTTTTCATCAATCTACTATTCCAGAATGCATTCTTCCAAGATAATGTGGCTCAAACAAAAGAGTGGAAGGATAACGTGTTAAGGGATAAATCTTTCATTGATTAAAATACTGAAATATGAATCTGTATATAAATGTTTGAGCTACTCTTCTTAACATATCAACCTTTAAGATGGAATCTCAAAACTCAAGTATTAATATTGTATCAGAGACAATTCAATCCGATTAAAACTAAAAAACGAACACATGAATTTTAAAATTGGTCCGCTGAAACGAGCTATCATCTCGTATATAGAAAAATATATAAGAATTTGTGTTACTTGACTTTAAAGATGGAAGGTCCAGACCGTCCGGTCTTAATATCATTACAATTTGACCAAAACTGTAACTGAAGATGGCGGTCAACACATCTCAATCTCAACCCTAAACAAAAGTCGAGTTAGTGTGTGTAACTGTGTGTTGATAATGTGGGTCCAGAATGTTTAAATAGATATGAAGAGAACCTTTAATTCAACAAAATCGGGTACGCTTCGGCTTGTAATATAAAATGGATATAGTACATCAACTTGTGTTCACTTTTGAATGGTGGGTTGGCAAATGGGTCACGTACAAGAAATTCCCTCTTCACGGGCAATTCAGTAATCGTGATGTTTTGTAGACCGACTTCTGTTAATGGTGGAACCTCACTGGTATTTCCATATATATATGTGTGTGTATGTGTTGTGTAAATCAACCAAAGAAGACAGACATCTGAAAAAAATCTGAATTTGTTCAATGCCAATATTCCTCGCCTTCCTCTTCCTTTTACTCTCTTGTGTACAAGTGAAAGTACTTTCCTGTAATAAACTTGATCGTGAATCTCTTTTATCGTTCTATAAACACGTTTCCTTCCCACCATCAGAAATTCCTCTCAACTGGTCATCAGTCGACTGCTGCAAATGGGACGGTGTAACCTGCAATCGTGACTCTCGTGTCACCCATTTATCGATGCCAGGCAAGCTTATTTCTGGAACCATCACTCCCTTTCTTGGGAATCTTACGTTTCTATCTCACCTTAATCTGTCCCACAATCAATTCTCTGGCACTTTTCCTTTCACAGTTTTTCGTACTTTGAAATCACTTGATTTGAGCTATAATCTTCTGTCCGGGACGCCAAACTACAGCTTGCCTGTTTCAATTCATAAGATAGATCTGTCTAGTAATCAGTTTAATGGATCGATTCAGTCTCCATTTTTCAATGGTGCGCCGCGTTTGATTAGTTTCAATGTTAGTAACAACAGTTTTACCGGTCCACTTCCGGTTTCTATTTGCATCACCTCAAGACATGTAAGGATGCTGGATTTCTCCATGAACAAATTCAGTGGCAATGTATCACAAGGAATTGGAAGGTGTTCAAAGCTGGAAGTTTTCAGGGCTGGTCTCAATTCTCTCTCTGGATGGCTTCCATTTGATCTTTACAGTGTGAAAACATTGAGAGAAATATTTTTAGCCAAAAACCAGTTTACAGGATCTATCAACAACAGTATCTCTCTTCTCTCAAATCTTAGTGTTATAGATCTCCATCAAAATGAATTGACGGGTAGGGTTCCTAAAGATTTCGGGTTGCTGTCGAATTTGAATCAATTGATTCTTCACACCAACAGCCTAAATGGTTCTGTGCCTCCATCCTTGATGAACTGCACCAACATGAAGACGCTGCTTTTGCGAAATAATCATTTAGGAGGAGAAATCGCGAGTCTTGATTTTTCGCCACTCCAGCGACTGGAAGCCATTGATTTTGGAAACAATAGCTTCGTGGGTAACATTCCAGTTAGCCTGTGCTTGTGTAGATCCCTGACTGCAGTTCGATTGGCATTTAACCAGTTGACGGGCGAAGTCCCAGCTTGCATGGCTGGCCTAAAATCTTTATCTCATCTCTCACTTTCCGACAATTTCCTGTCTAACGTTGTTGGAGCTTTAAAAACTCTGATGCGGTGCGATAATCTCTCAGTTCTCTTCCTGTCAAGGTGCTTCAAAGATGAACCGATGCCGAATGATGACCATTTATTACATCTAAATGGGTTACAAAATCTACAAATTCTCACTCTGGGTGGATGCCGACTCCAAGGTGAAGTGCCTTCTTGGATTGGAAAGTTAAAGAATCTGAAAGTGCTGAATCTGTCTTACAATCAAATTAGAGGCACAATCCCAAAATGGTTGGGGAGTATGCCAAGCCTGTTTGTACTAAACGTCACTCGAAATCACCTCACCGGAGAACTTCCTCGCGAGATTGGCAACCTTAAAGCTTTAGTTTCAGACGAGACAGATCCAAACTTGAGTAATTTAGCATTGCCTTTCTTATTCGACAGTCTCCAGTACAATCGACTATTCAACTTGCCAAGGGGAATCAAAGTTGGGAATAACAGTCTGAGTGGGAACATTCCAGCAGAATTAGGAAACTTGAGACTTCTTAGAGAATTGGATCTCAACGATAACGACTTCAATGGCAGCATTCCAAGTGAATTGTCCCATCTTGTCAATTTAGAGAAATTGGACATGTCAGGGAACCATCTCACCGGACAGATCCCGGAATCGTTAAAAAAACTCCATTTCTTATCTGCTTTAAATGTGGCAAACAATGATTTAGAAGGAGAGATTCCAAAGGGTGGTCAGTTTGATACGTTCACAAACGCTTCATTTGAGGGGAATCCGAAACTTTGTGGGTCATTACTGCAAAAAAGTTGCCCACAACCAAGCGCCGGAGGTCAAAATGAAATGTTGCCACCGGCACCGGAAGATTTGGGAACTTCATGGTACACTATTCCCTTTGGTTTGGGATATGCAGTAGGATTTTTCGTGGTCAGCATCAGCTTATTGTTCAGGAGTTCATGGAAATGGTTTAATTGATATTCACAGAGTTATGCTATGTATAAATGAGTTAATAACGGTGTTTTTAATGGATATTATTAAGAAAATAATGTATTTTAAATAGTGAAATAATATGAAATATGTGGTTAAAAAGTAATGAAAAATATTATTTTATTGAAGAATGTGTGGTTGAAAATGAATTTTAAAAATTTTTTTTTTTTGAAAGAATGTGGGTTGCTAAATCAAGCATGGAGTCTACTCATTAGTCATTAGCCACCCCTGTTAAATTCAAAATAGTTGACATTCTAATCTTTATTTATTTAAATTTTTTATAAATATTATGCCGTCGAGCCCTATCTTACCACAAAATTCATTTTTTTTTTCAAAATTTATTTTTAACCACAAATTCTTCAATAAAATAATTTTACACATAAATCGAAATTTTTTCCTTATTTTTAACTACAAATTTTTCAATAAAATTATTATTTCAAAACACATATTTTTCTTTTCGAAAATGGGGCTCAAACAATGGCTAGGCATTCCCAGCCTTTGACTTAATTGAAAATTACTTCACTTTGTCCATTTTAGCCAGTTAAATTTGCATCAAATGATGAATATGGCTTCCTATTCAAATATAAAATAAAAAATAAAAAATGAGGAATTGTAGCAGAAGTCCCAAATCTTATTAAAAGATATAAAGAGATCTTCCCCAATAATCCATCGCACAAACCACCACCGCCTCCAAGTTACATACTTGATTGGGATTGTGTATATAAAAATAAAAATTGGTAACATGTTACTAGAATACCATATTATTATAGACTACATGTTCATGTGAATTACTTCAAATTAATATTTTCTATTCGGTATTTTACTTAAAGAGTGTTAAGAGAGTCAAGCTCGAGCACAATCCACATTTGGCAATACGGGTCGACTCTGGCCAAAACGAGTTCGACGGTGAACAAGTTGCTCGACTCATTTAACATCCCTAATTTTATTTAAAAGGGTTAGGAAGAAAATAAGTTTTTCTTCCATTTTCTTTTCATTTTATTTAACTAAAGGCCATGATTTTTTAAAGTTAAATGGACTGGATTCATGGTCGAGATAAAATATGCTTATGAAATTGAAATATTGAAGAAAATTGGGGATTGAGTTACAAATCTTCAATAGATTGGGGACTAAAGGTACAATTTTCCTGAGATTTAAGAGTGGGATAAGGCAGGCAATGGAGGCAAACTCTGTTATCAGCATTTAGCTCACTCTCTCCTGCTTCTCCTCCATTTCGAGCAATTACTATGAGTCATAATCTCATCTCCTTTGATTCTCACTTTACATCAACATGTTCAAAAACCCGTCTCAATTTCATCTCCAATTCTCTCAAGATTTCCACTTCTTCTTCCTTTTTCTACAATTGTGTCCGTAAATGTCCTCGCCTTCTCTTGTCCTGTTCAAGGAGTTCTCTTTTACGCCCTTGGGCTCTAACTACGGATGAAGCTGTTGAGAATTCCAATCCCAAAGAAATGATGCCCAAAATCGACAAAAGTGGTAGGTTTTGCAGTCCCAGAGCCGCCAGAGAACTCGCCTTGTATGTTCTTCTGATTACTCTTGCTCTGCGTCCTACATATTCCTCCTTGCACTGAAATTTTCACGCACTCACAACTCGCAATTTTAAGGATTTGAGTTTTTGTATTAACAAGTTTTGGGGACTGATTATGTTTTAGGATGATTCTTTATGCGGCGTGTTTAGAAGGGTCTGACCCAGTTCGCCTTTTCGAGAAAAGATTGAATGCCAGAAGAGGTGACATCTCTTTTCGCCATTTTTTACCCCTTTTGGAGTCTATCTAAGAACTTGGAAACAAAACACACTCGTATGCGAGTATACTTTTGTTTCTATTGTGTATTTCCCATATAATTTAACCGAAAGTAAAAGTATAAAACTGTTTGTTTCCTTCAGAATCTGGGTATGAATTTGATAGGTCTTCATTAATGGAATACAATCACATGAGCTTTGGAGGACCACCGGTGACAACAGAGACAACTGAAGAAGCAAATGAGCTTCTTAGCAATGATGAAAAGGAATCTGAACTTGGTAAATTCCCATTTGAATTTCCTAGTCACGAGTAATTTTGTCCATACCTCACATATGACCTTCATATGTTCTTTTACATAAATATAGTCAATGGATTCAGTTAATTCCATTTAGTTGTGGTCATGCAGGTCAAGTTTTCCTCTATTTAAAGATGTAACACCATTTATTTTTGTGTGGCCTCTTCGTTTTCTAAAAGGGCAACTGAGCAAGCTTTTGTTTCCTTATTATTAATCTGGTCTGTCCTTTGTTTATAATAGTTATATCATGAACGCTCTAATGGAAACTCTTCAAAGTTTTTGACAATCATAAAACATTGCCTACTGGCTATACATTAATATGCAACCTGTCAAGATATTCACATAGTATGTTATGACGTCCCTTTCTCTATTTGATAGACACCTCACAGTGGCAAAATGAGAATCAGAGTCTAGAGAAGATATAGAGTTGCTTCTATTTGTTGATTATCTATTAAAGAACTATTGACGATATAGTTCTTATGTCTAAAGCATATATTTTTGCTAGAAATTCTACTTACGGAGTCAGTCTTGCAGAAAGCTCAGTTATTTCTGGCGAAAGAATTGCGAGTTTAGGTGTATGCTTTATACCTCAGTTACTGGATGGTTATCAAATTCTAGGGGCCCAGTGGCTTCGAATCTCACTTGCAACCCTGTTACGCTATGGAGTATTAATCCATTCGAAAGTGTTTGAAAAGCTTTATCTCTTGCTGTAGTTTTGACTGTGACCTTGCGAGCTATCAAGGCATCATATTATTATATATAGCCCTTAACACTCCTAATCCACTCTGACTTGCTCATGGAATTGAGTTTTTTAACTGGAAAAAACCTACTTAATATTAGAAATACCACAATTTCAAATTAAGTAAAACAAGACCCTCATCTATGGGTCACTGTGAAGCAATTTTAGAAGCTGAAAATAATGATTTGAGAAAAGCTTAATTGGCTGAAATAGAAATATAGCAACAATGAATGATACAAAATTACATGGGGTACACTTGCTTGATGTTTGTCAAACCATTTTCTAACTGCCCATCTCTGAGGCATTATTGTCTTGTGGCTTTTCTGTATTGAACTTCTCCGTCTACAATAATAAATGCAGTAGTTACTCGCTAGTCATATATAACCCTTTTAATATTTTGCAGTAGTGAACTTCTTCACTTGCATGTAGTTCCTAGCTTGTCACAGATTCTCCTTTTAATATTTTGCAGTAGCAAACTTCTTCACTTGCCTTTATAAATTCAACATTCCTAGCTTGTCAAATATAATTCTATGTATGTATGCAAGCATCCCTCATACTAGCACAGATATTTCATCTTTATCTCTAGATTCCTTAACATCCTGAATTAATTGAATATTTTTTCTCAGAGGCAGAAGTTCTTTCAGCACCTCCAAAGTTGGTGTACAGCAAGTTAATTTTGCAGTAAGCAACTCAACTATAAGGCTAAGTTACATGATTTTTAACAAGAAAGTGAAGTTGTCTCCAAAGATCACGTGCAAGCCAATAGCGATAATATTGTTTCTCTGCTGCAGTTTCACTCGAAAACTTTTGGTAGCAGTTGTAGAGAAGTGGGATTCTCATGTGCGCGTTATCAATAAAGTTGCACCCCCAAATTGGAAGGTTTGATGTGCCTCTATATGCTGTGAAATTTTCTGTGCTTGTCTTCATTAATTCCGATGTTGTCACTTGTAGTTCTCATCCAATATTTTACAGGACTTGTACAATTAAGCTTGCTGCCAAATTTGTTGTGAGTAAAAATAATGTTTGAAGAGGGACAAAAAAATTTAAGCTCCCCCCCCCAACCCCTTTGGGCAACTAAGCTGGAGGTAATCTGAAATTTTGCATATTAATACCATAGTTTAATTATGAATGATCAGTCACAGTTAATGTCTTGGTTAATAGATTTCCCTTGGTGAACTGCAATTCACCTCCTCTATCCATCTAAATTTTTACCTAGAGACCATTGCCTGAACTCTGTAATCTTGTGAATTTAGTCATCTGTGAGCTCTAAAATTTATTTGTTCCCTCTCCGACTACTAAATTCATAGAAAATTGTAATTCGAGCACTTGTGTTTAGACAGTTCTTCTCACATGAAAAAAAAATTGTTTCATAATAGAATCTATAATATTAATAGGCCATCTTTTATTCAAGTATTTCCTGATTTTGTGTTCACGTCACCTGCAGTGTAACTTTACTCTGCTATTTTAATGGAAATTTATTATGGTCCTGTATATGTGTCCTCCAGAGAAGTTATAGTATTGTAAACAATGAATTTTCTGAAGATTTTTTTACATTGAATGCAATGAAGAGATAGCAAATAGACATCTTTTTGATCAATAGAACATCAATGATAAATATACAAGACACTATTATATAGATTAGTCACAAGTTACCTCAAACAGCTGTCCTACATGCCTTGACGTCACTAAAATCAGCCTCGGAAGTGAGTCCAACAGCATCCACCACGCGAGAAGGATGTAAGATTTTGAGATTTCTTTTCACGCCTTTTGATACATGAGTAGGGGGGGAAGAAGAAGATGCCAGATAATAGGTGTGTGGTAGTCACACAATTTTACTGGTCAAGAGGCTTTGGGTATTTTGTTCCTGAATATGTTGCTCTGTTTTTCTTCTTTTGTATATATTTTATTCTGTGTGAAAATTATTTTACAATAAGCATATGCTACCTCCTTCCTCCTAATTATGGGCTGCAATTCTTTTGGAGTTGGTATGGATATTTAATCACCTATCCTAATTCCATTTTGAATGTGATGTCTATGCAATTCAATAACCTTAAGAAGGTTGCTTGAAAATACTGTGCTCATTCGAGAGTAGGATCCTACATATTAGTGATAATAGTTCTCAAACTCATTTTTAAGACTATTAAAATATTGATGAACCCATCACGACGTTTTTCTTTTTTTTCTTTTTTCTTTTTTTGGTTCTTTTACACAGGATGAACCGGCTGGTAGAATTCTGGAGCTTTCAATTCTTCACTTAGCTATGTCTGAAATAACAGTGCTAGGGACGCGGCACCAAATAGTCATAAACGAGGTTTCTTGCTTTCTTTGATCTTTTTGGAATTTTTCTGATGCATTCAGACAGCTCTTGCATGCAAGGAGAGTTACTTAAAGTTGTGATTACCACTGTTAGAACTAGTTAATCCCTTAGTTTGGTAGCGCTTGAAAGGTATATTAGCTGTCTCCTTCCCGTTGATATGACTCGAGACCTCCTCTTTTCTCTTCTACTGGTCCTTGCTTGAACTTTTATTTTAATCTGATAGCAGCATATGCATTGAACACATCTGAATTTCTTGAAGGCTGTTGACCTTGCAAAGCGGTTCTGTGATGGGGCAGCGCCACGTGTAATTAATGGTTGCCTGAGGACTTTTATGAAAGACGTCAAAGGGTATGTTAATGCTCGGGAATCGAAGATCAAACAGACTGTAATAATAAGTCAAATTATCAAGTGAAAAGCATCGAGGTAAAAAGATTCTCTTCAGCTTGAGCAGCTTTGGAATGCTGAAATCTGGAAGACCTCCAAGAGAAAATTGTTGTTCTTTTGTTTGCGCCAGCTCTGTTGCAAATCCACGAGTGGAGAACTTGGCCGGGAGTCAAAATGCATTAACAATCAGTTGGCAACTCTGATGGATTTCTATTTCATATAGAAAGAGTTGAATTTTATGTATGATCAAATCTATCGAGATTCATGTGGTTATAGATGTTATAATTACGTGTAATGCTTCTGCTAAGACAGGGTAGGCTATTTTTTTCAACCGAAATAGACAAATACATCATTACTTTGCTATTTGAATATCTGAAAGAGTAACGCGTTTAAAAATGAACACGACCAATTCCGAGCATGAGGTTGGTGTTCGGGCTCTTCCACCCTTGCTCGGCATTGATAATGTTTTCTTGAAAAAATGGTGATGGGGGCTTGAAGCTCTTATGACAATTAAGTGAAAAAGAAGGAAGAGTATACATTCTTGTATGTCAATTGGAGGATATATGGGATACATTTCTACTAGTGCTAGATAATTGATAGTGTTCTTTCATGGTACAAAGCAATCAATGTCCCAATTTAGGTAATTACTTGATTCTTAGGAATACATGGATCAAAGTCAATATTTAGGTACTTTTTTAAACATCATTTACGAGTATATTCAGAATAAATTTCTCTGTATTTTCAAAGTAAAGAAAATGTTTTAGACAATTTTAACATTTTAATCATACACCACGTTTTACGTGCGTGTCACTTGGACATTTAACGTCTAAACAAACAATTTTGTCAAGTGAGGATACCGTTTGCACGCACGGTGTTAAAAGAATGAAGACGTGTATGCTACAAATGAAAGGTATGAGACATGATTGCCATACTTGCGAAAGGTTAGGGACCCTTGAATTTATTTCTCTTGTTGGGCTTACAAAATTATTGAGCCGTTTCTTTGTCATAAGGGCCGGCCCAGACCAGACCAGACCAGCCCAGCAGTCAATGATTCGAGGCGTAAACCCTTGCAAAACCCTAATTTTACCATCAAATCTGATTTCTTCCTGTATTAATAGACTCGGCCGCACCCATTTTACAATCGTCTTCCTGTCTCTCTATGCGGAGCTGCTCATCGTTCTTCTGCGTAATTACACACTTTTTAATCACTTTTCTAGTTTTAATTTCTTCTGTTCGTGGTTACGACTTCCCAATTAAGCACATCTGTTTTGATTTCTATTTTCTGTTGATTTTAGGTTATATGATATTTGTTTATTTAATTGGGGATGATGGTGATCTCTGGATGATGAATAAATCAGGCGGATTCCCACTGATAAAATCCATGATTTCAATAACCAGCTAATTCTGACTTTTAATCATCATCATTATTCAATACCCCTAATTTCTCCAAATTACCACAAATTTGTTTTTATCTCAATTTTTATTGTTTTCTATTTCTGCAAATGTGATTTTTTATATTTGTTATAATCTGCTTTTAGCGGCCGATGATGTGAGAAAATATTTGCTACTCTTGATGGGATTCATCCCATCTGATGATTCATTTCCACCAAGATCTCTGAGGCCACTACTATCTGAGCATTTTTGAAAAGTTAAAATGAGTTTTTAAGAATTAAAAAATTGTTTTTGGATTCGTTCGATTAATTCTATAAATTGCACAGCCTTCTTCTTTGTCAAAAACCAAACAAATTTCAAACTGTTCAGAAATAACTTACCAGATTGCTCCAACAAACTCAATCAATTTCGGACGAAATTGAGGCTGATCCATGATAGAATTAGATGCGTGTGAGAAATGTTGTGATTCATTTTGGGTTTTCAGTTGATTTTTTTTTTTTTGAAAATGAGGAAGAGAACGCCTTTTCATTGTTTTGAAAAATTGAAAATAGAGAACGGTTCGAAAACATCAAAGAGAACATGGACTTAATTTTCAAACAAAAATTAAAATTACATCTTCGAAATTTTTTTTCTACAAAAGTGAAAGCAAATGTCACAGCAAACGTAGGCTTAAAACAAGCAATTTATAAATTATATTTATTCTTATAAAGGGCCCGTGTGATAGGGATTAAAATTGGATTAAAATTGAAAAATTAGTCGTTATTGTTGACTTTTATTAAATGAGTGAGACTCAATAACGGTTATATTTTCAATTTTAATTGGATTTTAATTCGTACCAAACGGGACCAAAATATTGAAAGCAATAAAAGTACATAAGGACGTTCCACATTTCAACGGGATGTGCTAGGACGCAAATCATAAGCATGTCCAACATGCATATTAAAATGAGAGAATGCATTTTTTTGAAGTGATGTGATGAAGAATATGTGGTTGAAAAAGAAGGAAAAATTATTGATGTGATAGAAAATATTATTTTATTGAAAAATGTGTGGTTGAAAATGAGTAGAAAAATGAAAATGAAAAAAATAATGTGGATCAAACAGGGGCATAATATGACGTCTATCTTAAATTTCGAAGCACCAGAAGCAGGGGCGGAGGTACAGGAGCGGGGGGTGTTGATGTTGAGTCTCCTCACAAAATTATGGATTGTTTAAATTTTTTTATTGTCGCCAAAAATACATTAAGTCACTAGCTCCAGTCTGGTCGTGATTATCCCAAGATTTTTAGTAATATTTGGAACATTACACAGTGCAGTGGATCCTAGTTCAATTGTAATTGTTGAATGCTTTCTTTCCAAACAATTTTTAGTATAATGGAATTGTAATTGTTGAATGCTTTCTTTCCAAACAATTTTTAGTATAATGGAAAACGAACACTCAACTCAACCCTTTATTTTTTCCATTCGAAATTCAGGGCATTTTTGGAATTACAAATTAAAATCATTACAGCTGATTTTATTTTTTTGGTGTCAACAATTACGGCTGGAAGAGATTCCTTGAACTATATAACGCTCTACATATTTTAACTCCATGTACTATGCATTTTCTCGTGTTGATTCCTTTGAACTTTGAAGTTAGTTTTGCTGTTTTGATATTACATTTCAATCCATTTGATGTGTCATATCCACCTTAGAATTTGATTTGGTAACTATGATTTTGTTCTTAGAATTTCACCCAAAGGGACTCCAAGCATCAATGAGTCTTCAAGAATTTGGATGGTATCATTTACGTGATGTTGGAAAAATAAGGGGTTATTCTTTTCGTATTTCAGTTTTTAGCTTTGAATTTATTTGAATTTTGTGTTTAGAGTGTCATTTTGAGATTACTAAAAATGCGTTTTTTTTTTTGTCATTTTGAAAATTTGTTTTCAAAAAATTAAAAAAATGAAGTTTTGGTTTGATTTTAATTGAAAACAACAAAAAGGACTTTTTCGACATTTTCCGTTTTCTTGGTAAATTTTAAACTCATTTTTGGAAATTCGTTTATGAAAATAGGTAAGTAAACATGTTTTCAATGTTTTCGAAAATTGAAAATTGAAAATAGTATGAAAACAACAAAGATAACAGACTCTGGTGTTTGATAGTTTTTTTAGGATTGATTTGGAACGACTTAAAAATTTCTAAAATTGGTGTAGTATGCTCCCAAAAAGGCCCTAAGGGATTCATTTTTTTTAATCTCGGATGCACGACTTATAACCTGATTATTCTAAATTGAAGTGTAGTGATTGAATTGCAATTAGAGTGAAAAATTAATGATCTAATTGCAACTAAGACGAATGGTGTGTTTGCGTCACATTATTTTGGAAGAATATATTCTGGAATAGTAGATTGATGAAAAATGTGTGGTTGAAAAAAAAAAAGTTAATGATGTGATAAAAAATATTATTTTATTGAAAAATGTGTGATTGAAAATGAGTAGAAGAATGAGAATTAAAATTTTAACGTGTACCAAACAGGGACGAAAGTTCAGTGACTTGAAATGCAAATAAAGAGGAGGCACGCGTCGAATAATTGGTCATTAGCATTGGCCCTCACCAAAATTGAAACTACCAAGATACCCTCCAGAAAACGTTGACTACATAACCAAACTTGAGGACAGTTTTGGTAAATCACATCCCGATATCAGCCCTTCACATCGACACAGCCCATATCCAGATCTTTCTCTCGTTGCCTCTTTCCCCTTCATATGCTCTCTTCCCATCTCTTCCCTCTCTATAAATCCCTTTTATTATACATATAAAAGCTTCCTATTTCAAATTCTTACCGCTTTAACTCTTACGCTACCAGTTTCTTATCGAATTACACGAGCATACAGACGATTCGAACCATAGATCTATCATTTTTTTCATCGAAAAAGGTCCGATTTTTACTTTCTTTATTAAAATCTTTCTTTTTCTTGGCTTTCTTTTTTCCGTTTCGATATTCAATCGTGTTTTTTCTACACAGTTATGCTTATTTTATTAGTAAATTCGAGTATTTTCTTTGCCGTATTTGTTCCGGTGTTTTATAGCTCTTAGATATAACATTTTTTTTTATCTAATTAAATGGATTTTCTGATTAAAGATTCAATTTTGTCACCATATCAATCACTTCCAAAAAAATGAATAATAATAATAATTTAAACTGAGCAAACGATGATAATTAAAAATGATGGGTCAAAGGCGATTTTTTTATTTTTTTTCCTGGGCTCTCTGAGGATTGTATTGATTGGTGTTATCTGTTATCCTATAAAAAGAAAAGTATCAAGGTATTCTGAGGAGGCGGTAAAGAGTGATTGGAGAAGGAAGATCTACAGAAAACAAGTAATTTGATGGCGGATCCTCAGGGGTTGGAAGGGAGCCAACCTGTGGATATCTCCAAGCATCCATCTGGAATTGTCCCTACACTCCAGTAAGATTTCCAATTGATGATTGATTTTCTTTATTCCCTCTATTGTTTTATTTTGCGTATAGCATTAATGCATAACTCCATTCCATTTGCTCATAATTATATTAAAGTTAGATGCTTTCTGTAAGAGTGCAGTTTCTAGAAATCTTTGTGCATATGTTAAAAAGAAAAAAATGTTGTCAAGATGGTTGTTTATTTAACTTGGTTTTCAATGGAAGAAACTAGCCAATACACGCGTTTATAAACATGAAACGCTATCGCATTCCTTCACAGATTCCACGTAGTTGAAGTGGTGAATCAAGCTAATGGATTGTCACAATACACATGAAAAATTGAGGATTCCTTCTTGCACATGCAATTAGAGAACATTTAGTTTTTTGAGGGGTCAAAATGAACTGTATGTATTAGTGTATATGAGGCTGCTACGGAAAATGTAGATTGCACTACCGTTTAGGTGCTCCCAAATTGGAACTCTCGCAAATGAATAATTAAATCCACAAAAGCCCTTGCCCTTTATACATGGCGGGCAACACAATGAAGGTTTTTAAGTTGCAAAAGTCAAGTCCACTTGACAGGAGAAATCAACTCGGCAATCGGAAGGGTTCTTAATCTGCATGGGCTTTGTTAACTCTATTTGAGGGAAAGGCTTGTGTACAGTGTATATTTTGTTTCAAGGAAATTAAATGTGTCTTCTTCTAGAGTTTTAGCTGTTCCATGAAAAAGTTCCCCCTCCCCCCTTTTTTTTTTTTTGAAGTTTTTATGAGTACTCTCAATTTAAGGGGATTGCACCTGGTTACTAACTGTAAATACAGATTGAATGCTTGTGACCAACGTGAATTAGAGTTTGTATAGAGTAGCTTTTTCGCATTTGCCAGTTCGTGATTTTGATTTCTAGCTTACCAAAGCCATTGACAAGAATTATTGCTACAACTAAATAAATTATTGCACTGTATGTTAAAGGAACTCAAAATTCAAGAAATGGTGTCAATGCTATCATCTGGATTTCAAAGGTCATTTTGTCAAGCTCTAACAATAAAATATACTGGTGACTTTGGACATGCAGGAATATTGTGTCGACAGTCAATTTGGACTGCAAGTTGGATCTTAAAGCTATTGCATTGCAAGCTCGTAACGCGGAATACAATCCCAAGGTATTTTGTTCACATGATACTCCTTTAACATGTTTTGTCATAATGGTGGGTGAACGCCTGAAAGAGAAAGTTGGGATAAAAATGAATTTATTAAGATCTAGAGGGTGTTTGGTAGAGATTAAAATTGAAAAATTAGCCGTTATTGTTGACTTTTATTAGACGAATGAGATTCAATAACGGCTATATTTTCAATTTTAATCCGATTTTGAGTCGTACCAAACAGGCCCCTAATGTTAAATTCTTCAGGTAATCGAACAGAGGTTTTAGCCATTATTTAGAAAAGCTTTTTGAGGCTTACCTGCCTCGTGTGAGGAATATAACACTTAAAAACCTTTCCTTGAGTGCCATTAGTGAATGGTAAAGTAGGGACAAAATGATTAGATTTGATTTTTTATTTTCCTTTTAACTAGAGAACTTCTGTTAAGATCCAATGTCGAATTCCCTAGGTTATGGAACTAAGGCTTTTAAGTTTTAGCCTTTCCCTTTTGGTTTTCAATTTTTTTTTTTTTTTTCGCTGCCTTGCATTGTGAACTGCTGATAATTCACTCCTCTCAGTCTATTTCCGTGGACAATTGGTTCTCCTATAACATTTCTCTGAAGATATATCTATTTACCAATTACCAATGCATAAATGTGTGATACTCAATATTTGGTTGCCTTGCATCATTCTTTATTGGAGGTCAGTTTATCAGTGAGATTTGTATATACAAGTTCTAAGGTAGGTCAGATCACAATACTTACTTTCTTCACAATCATCAGATGCTGAAAATGACATAAAGCAATCAAGCATTTATGATCAACTGGGATTTTTTATTAAACTTCTACTGCACTGACGGTTGAAGTTAACTGGCCTTTTGAAGCTAAATCTTGGGCTTCATATTTTCTGCAATATCTTACACCCACTCACACGGACTGTCAATATGAACATCTTATGTGTCATATTTTACAGATGTTTGTTTAAGTTGATGGTATGAACCTATTGACTTAAAGATGTAACACTCCAAAGAACTATTTGGTCTCTCTCTCTCTCTCTCTCTCCCCCCGAGGGGCATGGCTGAAGGAAGAAAAATATCATATAGTTTACTACATATAGTTAATACATGGGTTTCTTGGTTTTCAGCGTTTTGCTGCCGTGATCATGAGGATTAGAGAACCCAAAACAACGGCACTAATTTTTGCTTCTGGAAAGATGGTAAGAACTAAATATTTTCTTAGTAATGTTATGCATGGTTTGAACCCTGCCCTATGTTCTTCTTTATTTCTATTTATAGCCTACCTATTTATGTTATGTTTATACCAATTTATTTTGATGCATATCTTGAAACTCCACATTTGCTCATCTTCTTTTGATCTCAATCACAGTAGAATTCTGTCTGCCATTGAGAAGCAGTAGACAGGCCTATCTCATTTTTGGTAATTTCCTCATTAGCAATTTTTTATGTTGCTTCAGGTTTGTACAGGAGCCAAGAGTGAACAACAGTCGAAATTGGCAGCTCGGAAGGTATAGTATAATGTGAAAGAAATAATTTGTCTATTCTAATTGCTCTTATAATGTCTGGTTCGGTTCAATCTTTATTTGGTGGATTTGGAAATGATATGTAAAGAACCTTTATGTTGACCAATGATTTTCTGCTAATTTTATGAATTTGAATTAGTTGCATATGACCATTTTCCATGTCATAATTTTTTATAGATGAATTTTTTCTTGCATTATTAAGTATCTCCTGTATGCATGTGTCTTATTCTTTTCAGTATGCCAGAATTATTCAAAAGCTTGGGTTTCCAGCGAAATTTAAGGTAATTATATGCTCTTAAGGGTTGATCTGTAAAACAGACACCTCTGGCACTCGATGAGTTATGAAATGACACTTCTGTTCTCCACTATTCTATTTCCTGTTATGCCTTCATTTTTCTTGTAGGATTTCAAGATTCAAAACATAGTTGGCTCCTGTGATGTCAAATTTCCCATTAGACTTGAAGGTCTTGCATATGCTCATGGTGCCTTTTCAAGTGTGAGTTATTCAATGTTTTATTATATCTTTCATGTTGGAATCATTGATGGCGGGGACGAGATTGCTCCACGTGTAAGGTGTTTTGGTTATGATTACTTTCTATAATTGGAAACTCTGTATAAGTCAATCATACTAGGAACAAATCCGACAAATAACAAAGATATGTTTTTTGAAGTGCTGGTGTTTCATATGACTTAATTAGGAATATCTGAAATCCTGAAATATTGTTTAATTTTATCACTTTAACCCTTTAGGCTTTACTAGGACTCAGAGACGACAATTTTAATGGAAATTCTATCTTACTGTAAAATGGAAACAATATGTGTCATAAACATTAAATCTGACCTGAAACATGAGTCGTCTCTTTATAAGACAGGGCCTCGAAGAAATATAAGTTTTGCATATGTTGTGGTTTATGATGCATTTCTGTTACTAGTATGTACGTGCTAGGATGTAATAGGTGCATAGCACGTGATATAGTTACAACATTATGACATTTTTTTAGTCAAAAATATATGATTTATAAAATTTTGATGAAAATTGTCCAAATTTGCCCTATACACACTTCATCTAGAAAGGCCACAAAATACCGAATTAATTAGTCTCGAGTTGCCCAATTTTTGTTTTGTAACTCTAGTATTCCATAAATTTAACTAATTGAATTCATTTTCTCTTATGAAGTTTTGACCCTTCAGCCCTCAGAGCTAGAAAAATTGGACTAAAAACATTCTTTTATTTTGATACTAAATATCAATCAAAAAGCTTAAGCCTCTGTATGGGAAGAAGAATGTATTAACGGTTTAATTTATAGATAGAAATGAGTGGTGGATAAGTAGATAGTGCTTGTGGAAATATCAGCAATTGTGGTTGAAAATGAAGTTTGACTATTTATAAATGATTATAAATTTTGCCAAACAGAAACTAAATTGTTAAATTGAATAATAGAGTTATTTATTTATTCATATTCAAGTTTAAATTGTTGAGAAGAAAGTAATTATTTGTTTAGATTTTATTGTCAACTCTAATCAACTCTGAAATGTATCAGAAACACAAGGCTGAGAAAATCATATCATACAGTACTCCTTTCCATTTTATATTACAGATTGAACACCAAATTGAGTTAAATTTGTTGCATTTAATTTCATTGCCTTTTACTAGAAAAAAAAATCGGAGCGATTAGTGATAATAAATCCTACAAAAACCTGAAAATTGAAATGTAATAGAGCATAAAAAAGAATACAACCATATGCACCAAGAAAGGAAAAAAATGTACATGCGTGCAACAAGGAAAAAAGTATGCATGTATGCACCCGAACATGTAGATCACAGGGTAATGGTTGAGAATTAAAGGATGGTATAATCAAAGATAATAACGAATTCAAAAATATTGATAGTAAGTTACGAAACTATTTATATTCCACCATTAATCAAAGGATGAATTGAAAATAATAAAATATTAGCGAAGGCATTATGATTTTTCTTGGGCCGAGGTGCTGAAGCGTTGGCTCAATTGCTTGTTCCCTTTATTGTTAACTTAGTAATGACATCATCTGTTGGTACAGTATGAACCAGAACTGTTCCCTGGATTAATATATCGGATGAAACAACCTAAGATTGTGCTGCTTATTTTTGTCTCGGGGAAGATTGTTCTCACAGGAGCAAAGGTATTGACATGTAGCTTTTCTTATTATAATATTAATTCTCTGTGCCGTACAGGTTCCCATTAAATAATACTAACTTATTTTTTTCCAGGTCAGAGACGAGACATATACTGCATTTGAGAATATATACCCGGTTCTCACTGAGTTCCGTAAAGTCCAGCAATGGTATGAAAACTGTTTGTTTCATTTTGCACGTAGTTTCAATTCTAGCGAATTCTGTAGGCAACTTGTGTTCATTACTCGATACGTAGGTTTCTAGTTAATCTGAGGGTTGGGAAAAGGAGATATGAGCTATAGGTTTTAGATGTATAGCGTCTACTCTAGACAAACGTAGGATTCTCCTCATAATAGTTTGGTACCTGACAGAAAAAGATCTTTAAAACTACCTGAAAAGAGCAGAATTATTGTTTTTGTCACTTAGCACCTCTTTGGTAGCATCTTGGATTCTTTGTATGAATATTGGAGGTATCCATTTAAACACAGATCGTACTTCAGTGAAGGATTTATTCCATCCTGTTTGTGGGCATAATTTGATCTTCTCCTTGATAATAACTAGAAAAGCTTCCAAAGAAAACAAATTATGGCTACATAAATGCCTTTTTTAGTGTCAGAAATTAACAATGTGTGCCCATCTTGGTTCGGTCGAAAATTATGCCTTTTTTTTTCTTGTGTTTGTGTTTGATGATGGTCTATCTTATATTGTATCAGGAACGGGTTAAATCCAAGATATTCTCTCTCTGATTTCTCACTTTTTTCCTCTCGTTACAGATCTATTGAAGATTGACGTTGTGGCTGAAGGATTGCATGGAGGAGAGCAGTTGTCATTGCCTCTATTGGCATGGGCTATGAGTGTAAATATTTGGGGATGGTAATCAGCTCTATTAGCAGATGTATAATGATTGATAAGAAATGAGTCCCTATCTTTGAATTTGGTGAGTTTTAAGTTTGAAAAGCTAACAAACTTTCAGTTTGAATCCAATAAGCTCCAAATTTTGCTTTCACTATTCTTGATAGACGTGTTTTGGTGGTGTTCAACTGTTATGCTGTGTACGTTTGTGATGTTAATGGTGGGTTGACTTGGCAAGACTCGTGTATAGTTAGAGCATGTTTGGTGGAGATTAAAATTGAATTATAATTGAAAAATTAACCTTTATTATTGATTTTTATTAAATGTTCAATTTTAATTGTTACCAAATGTTATTAGTCCCTTTGGCCACATTTTTTAAAAATTTTCTTTTTTCCAAATGGAACTCAAATTTCCAACCACAAGATCATTGGTATAACGGCAATAATATGACATAATAAAAATATATATATAATTTTTAAAAAGGCTTAAATTAACTATATGGCAATGCTTACCCACCTTGCTTTTAGCTCTTTTACAGAAGTGGATCTAGTAGGATTACAAGATAGGACGAACGCTGAGTAAATAAAGTAAATCCCAAAAAAAAAAAAAGGAGAAAACAAAAAGAA
>CAIGRR010011474.1:0-10157 GCA_903798365.1 Fraxinus sp. 1973-6204
CCCGCTAAGAAGATCTGAGAATGAACAAAAACTCAAAACCACCACAAATCGCCGGACCGCCAGTAGTGTCACGACGCTAGCCATCGACCCACAGCAGCGTCTTGACGCTGCTGCGATTCGCAGCAGAGGGAGGGAGGGAGGGGAAGGGACAAACAGTGGCGGTGTAGGCGACGGGGCAGATAGTAGGGTGGGTATATATGTTAATTTAATTTTATAATATCATTATTAATATTAATTGTGAAATTAAAACCCAATTTTTGATTAAAAAACGTTCAAACTTGATTTTTAGAAAGTTCAAACTAAACAACTGATTTTATGTAATTTCCTCAAAATCCCCCTTGATGGTGGGTTGGGTAGAGGGTGTTTATTTTTTCTTTTGTTTTTCATTTTATGGTTTTCTCGTCTTTCAAATTTTTAAAAAAAAATTTTAAAATATTTTCATTAAGAATGTAAATGACAATTTTACTTCTTTTTTTTTTTTTTTTTCCACTGTGCTCCTCAGCTGTGTCAACTAACGGGAAATTAGATGTAATTCACTCCATTTGGATTAATTACACGTATTTTCCAAAAGTGCAAATGAATCCATTGAGTGGAGATCTTTGCCGTAATTTAATCAAAAGAGACGTGTATCTCAAATGTAGTTATTAGAACCACAAATTGCACATAAGCCATATCGCTTTCAATTTTAAGAACCAAAGTCAACAAAATTTGATTAGAATCACATCGAACCAGTCAATTCAGTTTGAGTCCATTTCGAATCAATAGTTCTCATGAAAATACACCCCTTCCAAAGTTACCTCTCCGTATAATTTTCTCTTTTAAGTTAGTCATATACTAATTTAAGTTTCAAACTATCTATGATTAGAATAAATTAATCGTAATAAATAATATGATAAATAGTTTAAAATTAATCCAACGTAGGAAGGATCATAATTACGAAATTGATGTCAAATTCTATTAGTTTCTTCTCACTATCAATTCCCAATATTGAAATTAAATTTGGACAGCATTAAAATTGACCTTTCTAAATTTATCCATTTGATTAAACATTAAAGAGAGGGAAATTGGTAACCTAACTTACAACCTTTTTTATTAGTAACAAATCTACCCCAACCAATTTTATTTGCACAAATTAATTGGCAAAATTCATCGTTCCTTCCATTTTGACCATTAAACTAACATATAGTGAGGACTTTGACATCCTCTTTCAATTAATAAAAAAAAAGAAAAAAAGATACAGTTGCTTCTATATAGTCCCTAAATTTTTGCGGTTTGTGCAACTCACTTATTTTCCCACTTTTATTTTTGTTATTGCACAAATCATGAAAAGTGAGGGACTATAAAAGCAATTTTGGTTATGGGTCGATTTGTTAATAATACAAAAAGTTAAGGACGAAATATGCTAAAAAAAACCCTTGGTTTTATTTCAATTTTACGATTCTCTCTTACTGCACTGTCAAAGCCGTAACACAGAATCAATTGAGAAAACATAAACAGTGTACGCAGATGATTGAAGTAGACAAGCAGTCACATCACTTTGTGAAAATTATTGTTGTAACACGTGTCTTTCTTGGAGAGGTTGGAGAGTTATCTCTTGTACCTAAGTTAATACATTAATGCTGGTCGACCAGGGTCAATGACCGACCATAATCCAACCCCTGATTTTTGTGAAAAAAGGGCCCCACATGAATTCAAATCAGAATTTTGCTAGAAGAACATAACCCTTGACATAGGGGGTGACATAATGGCCAAATGTCACCCCCCCTATTGGTGGGGTGCCTCTATGTCAAGAGTTATGTTCCCATAACATGGCTCTTCAAATCAAGGACCGAGGGATTTGGGCATGGAATAACTTGATAATCATGCTATACGTACATCCATAAATACCTCAACTCACAAACATGCATATCTGTAAGTCAGGGTGTCGTCATACTCTGTGCAAAATGGCTTTATCCATAGCTTGATGGAGCATATCCAACCATGTTTTTTAATATAAAAAGATTCTTCAATTATTTAGGAGGTGACACTCATTTTAGTAGAAAAATGTGTTTTTGAATAGTGATTGATGAACGAATGTGTGGTTAAAAAGTAAGGAGAATTTATGTATAATATTATTTTATTGATAGAATATGTGGTTAAAATGAAAAAAAGGGAAAAGAATTAGAATGAGAATGAGAAAAAAATGAGTGCCAAACGAGGGCTCATTATTTTTAAACAATATCTCAACAAATGATAATATCTTTAAATTTAAATAGTGAAAATTATGTACTCCAACAATCTTTTTATTTTTTTGCTCTTTATTATACTTTTTAATAATTATTTATAAATCATTCCTGACTATACAAAAAAGCAAATTAAAGAGTTTATTGGAGTGTATAAAATATTTTTCTCTTTATAATTAAAGATAATGTATATTATGATCAAGATATTATTTTAAAAAATAAAGTGTCTTTGGGAAAAGCTCTTTATCTATAAAGGGCATCTTCAAGAATAATTAAAAATTAAAAAAAAAAATAGATTTTTTATACTTCAATAATACTATTTATATTTTATCTTTACTTTGACTTTTTTGTCAAATTATTATCATTTACTATTTTCTCATTTTTTCTGTTTTAACTTTTCTCTTGTTCACATTATAATTATTCCTTTAATTTTAAAGAAAGGTATGAGAAATTGAAAAATGATGATCGACAACGCTAAATTATTATACAGAATCAAATTCACTCTTTATTTTAAAATTCAATTATAGAGAGTATTGAATTCTCAAAATAAGTAATCAACTCTCTAAAATAAAAATAATGCGACTATTGAATCGGTGGAGTTAATTGTCAATTAAACTGATTTTATCATCAATAATGTTACGTAACATTATTTTTCTTAGTCAAATTATTAAAGGTTGAACCCCAATCTTGAGGGCTCTCCACCGCCCCTCCTAGAGTATTGTGGAGGAGGTAGATCGCGAGATATGTCTCAACAGGCTAGAGTACAATAGCAGTTATACTGGTACCCACAAAGAGTCCAATTTCAAATCTTTTTAGAGGTAGGAACCGAACTTTCACCTGCGGCTGCCAGCTCAGCTGAGACTACGTCATTCCTGTCATGTGCACTACTGAGCTATGCTCCGAGGGGCTTCGTAGTCAAATTATTAAATACTGAATTGTGTTGTCATTGTTGAAGAAAATATCTTGGTGCTCGGTTGCTTTCTCTTCCATTATATGTGTTTTAATTTGACAAGAATCCTTAATTTCAACATCTATTGTTCTTGTTAAGCTTCTCAAGAGTGACAAGCAACCACAAAGTTTACGCAAGGTCATATCTACTCTTTCAATTTCTTTCATTTGTGGGGTACTGTTAGTGACTTCTTGCAATAGACGATTTGATCTTCGATTCAATTCTACAAAATTTGTGGAAAAAAAATTCTACTCGGTCCCAAATTTTTGAATTTTTTTTTATTGACGAATCTTGATCCTTTCATTTTAGCACCTCAATCAACCTATTGAATATGCGTGACCGTCATACTTTTATGACGATGACGTTGATTTGATTCTTAAAATATGACAAAGATTTAATGGAAAAAAAGCATAGAATTTTTTTATAAAAAAAGAAGAATCAACAAATCAAAAGAAACCTACAAGGCTGCAACCTAGCGGAGAACCCCCTTCCAATAAAACTTTAGCTGTCCTTGTTAGCCCTGTTTGACTCTATTTTTTCAATTTTTTTCCACGTACTCGTTTTCAATCACAACTATACAATAAAATATTTTACATGCAGATTCAATTTTTTTTTACTTTTTAATCACACATTCTCCAAAAATTCATTATTCAAAATAATGTTTTCCCAAAAAAAGCCACCAAACATGGGCTTAATGTTAAGTCCATTGGGCCAAAATGTATTTTAAAATAATATTTTTGTTGAAGAATGTATAGTTAAAAAATAATTAAAAATTTTGAATTTACATGCAAAATTATTTTATGGAAGAATGTATGGTTTGAAATCTCCATTAATTCACGAGTAATGTTATCTAGTCCCATCAGAATTATAACCATAGTCTATATGACGTTAATATGACATTAATGGTCCGTTCGGTAGAGATTAAAATCGGATTAAAATTGAAAAATTAGTCGTTATTATTGACTTTTATTAGACGAGTGGGACCAATAACGACTATATTTTCAATTTTAATTGGATTTTAATCCCTACCGAACGGAGCCTAAACGATAAGTACAATTGAATAAGTTATTTAATTTTACTTTTCATTTAGTCTATCACCTATCACCACATATATTGATGTTATTATTTCAGTAGAGCTAAATAGTACTCTCTCTCCATCCCATTTATACAAATTGAGTTTATTTTTTCACACGAATTAAGAAATCTTATTTAATGTTATTGAACAAATAATTTTTGCCAAAACTTTTCTTAATTTGCCATTATTTAATTATCAACAACTAGTTAATAAAATTATTGTTGGAAGTAGTAAATAAATTAAATAATTTAGGGTGTGTTTGAACCACATTATTTAGGAATAATAGATTGATGGAGAATATGTGGTTAAAAAAGAATGAAAAGTTATTATGTGATTAAAAAATATTATTTTATTAAAAATTGTGTGATTGAAAATGAGTTGAAAAATGAAAATAAAAATTTTAATATGGCTCAACATGGCTTAATTTTTAAGTAGTAGACATCTTTATATTTGTACAATTTAAAATTAAGTAAAAAAAATTGGTTATAATTTGGAAAATTAAATGGAAATTTATTGAAAAAAATCTTCTGCCAAGTGTGTTAATGGCCTTTCTATTGGCTATCCATTTTGGCCACAAAATCAAGAATGCAAATTATGCGGTGGCGGGTGGCTACCCGGGCGAAATTTTCTGAAAGCGCAACATCAACTTCTTCGAGAATTTGCTGAGGAGGTCACGATGGCAGAGAAAGATCTGAATGGTGGATGGATGGGGGCGGGCAACTGAAAGCGCAACATCAACTTCTTCGAGAATTTGCTGAGGAGGTCACGATGGCAGAGAAAGATCTTAATGGTGGATGGATGGGGGCGGGCATTACCCGAAATCATAAGGTTGGATTTGGAAACTTGTTTGCTACATTTTGAAAAGGTCAGAACTCAAGCTTTAATTTTCCCTAAAGTTTAAATTATCCTCGCATAATGGAGCTATAAGATACTCCATTGATGGGGACCCATCCCATGGAGATAACTACTGCTTATACAAATGCTCAAGAGGAATTTGGATTTGTAGCCGAATATGGATCTTTAATAATTTTGAATGACGTGCAAGTTGAAGTCAGCTCAAGCGGACGAACGGTCACATCACTTGTGAATTTTTGTGAAATGGTTAACCATAAACGACTTTAGATGCTTTGAAAACAAGTATAAAACTAGAATAGTGCCTTCTTTTATCTATTGCAATTTTTGTGAGGGTGATTGTTGTCTGTTGAGCTCAGTTATGGCTAACCCGGTCTCTTCAGCTGCAGGAACCAACCTTTTGGATGCCGAAGCTCCACTCTTAAAAGACGTCGTCCATGGCTCCGTCGACTTCAAAGGTCGCCCTGTTACCCGATCCGGATCCGGGTGTTGGAAGTCAGCTTTCTTCATCATAGGTACGAATTGTAATTTGTATATGACTAATCCTACCTCAATTTCACAGAGCAGGATTTTGTAACAATCAATTTGGTGTCTAAGTGATTATAATCCCAAAACTAATTGTTTGCCTTATCTTAGCAACTTGAGATACAATTAGAGGTTTGAAAATTGTTTGTCATTTATTATTTTGTTCTATTTATTAGGTGTTGAAGTTGCTGAGAGAAGTGCATACTATGGAATACTTTCAAATTTGATAAGCTATTTGACGGGCCCATTAGGCCAATCCACTGCAACAGCAGCGGCAAATGTGAATGTGTGGACTGGAACGGCCATGCTAACGCCACTTTTGGGTGCTTTTGTGGCTGACTCCTTTCTCGGTCGATACTTGACCATTATTATTGCCACTGGGCTCTATATCCTGGTCGGTTGCAAAACTTTTTACACTAATTATTCACTAATATGTGTTTTCTATTTCCAGCTTTTAAATTATTTGTAATAATAGATAGACTTATGCAAGATATTCAGTGGAATTATATGTCAAGCTACAAAGCTTTTAAGAGTAATTATGCCAGGTTCAGTTGCATCAAAAGATGTGATAATTCATAATTCTGATCTTGTCAATTAAAACATAAATATGCACTTCTCCAGCAGATGTCCACTTCATAGTTTGTACTTTTGAAGATTTATCAGATTGAACGAGTAAAATGGTTGAAATTTGTCTGTGAAGGTTATCACATTATATGTTCTGAATTTTTTTGATCGAATTGGCAGTCTTTTGACACAACATTTTGCATATTAATTTTTTAACTTCCAAGTTTGAAAACTTTTAAAGTGGTACTATTTTGCATGTTTTGCCATGATGTTAATGCATTTACTTGGTTGAACTTGTGATATTTGATCTGTTAGTTGCTGGATTTTTCTGAATGTTAAGATAAATTTGGGATGCATTATGGGTTTTAGTGCTCATTAAAAATAGAAGTTTTGCTGAATCATTTTGAAAAATTATGAATAATCACAAAAGGGGCTATACTCCCCACAAAAAAACTCTATATTGTCCTCGATATTAATGGATCCAAGGACTTAGATTTTGGGATTGATTTTGAGCAATTCTCTCTCTCACTTCAATAACGCGAGACATTTTTTTAGTGCATAACATTCTTGAAAATGCTATTCTTCAGGGAGATGCTAATCACGTTCTTTCCATTGTTATGATCTCAGGCACTTGGCATTATGTCCATATCTGCTGCTGCTTATTCATACAAATCTTCTGACTACCTAATTACTGCAGCAGATAACATGGCATCTTCTCCGCCACTGTTTCAAGTTATTTGCTTCTTCTTCTCCTTGTATTTATTTGCACTAGCACAAGGTGGGCATAAACCTTGTCTTCAAGCTTTTGGAGCTGACCAGTTTGATGAACAAAACCCAAAAGAATGTAAAGACAAAAGCTCCTTCTTCAATTGGTGGAGTTGTTTCATGAATATAGGTGTTATAGTGTCTCTTTATGTTTTGAACTACATTCAAGACAATCTAAGTTGGAGTCTTGGCTTTGGAATCCCGTGCATTGTCATGTGCCTTGCCCTTATTATATTTTTGCTTGGAACTATGACCTACCGGTTTCACTCACAGAGCGAAGAAAGAAGCCCATTTGTGAGAATCGGTCGAGTATTCCTAAATGCGGCCAGAAACTGGCGGGCTACCCCAACAGAAATATCCAAAGAAGAGGATGCTCAAGGTATTCTGCCTTTTCAAGGCTCTCAACAGTTCAAGTAAGTCAACTACCATTTTTTGTACGTATTTTGATATTTGAAAGGACAAAATGCATCTTGACCTCGCTTTTGTATACGTATGNATGCGGCCAGAAACTGGCGGGCTACCCCAACAGAAATATCCAAAGAAGAGGATGCTCAAGGTATTCTGCCTTTTCAAGGCTCTCAACAGTTCAAGTAAGTCAACTACCATTTTTTGTACGTATTTTGATATTTGAAAGGACAAAATGCATCTTGACCTCGCTTTTGTATACGTATGTCTTTCTTTGGAAAAGCTTATTATGCCCCTGTTTAATTTTGTTAATAATCATATTTTTAGTAGATTTTGATAAAAATTGATGATATATGTTGTTGAAAAGTTGATAATAGTTGTGAGTCTCATAAAATGTGTGGTTGAATATGAGTTTCAGGTAAAGTAAGTTTTAAATAATTAGGGGCAAATAAGGGCTATGTAATACTAAAAAACATGAAGGAAGAAAACTGAAACTAAAATTTTATCCATAACACCGTCCAATATGGAGTTCCAAACTTGCCCTTAAGTTTCTATAGGTTAGTCCCAAAAACCGTGCTTTCAAAAAGATAGAAATGATTAGCCAATGATGTCTTTGCATTGTGCACTTTGGACCTATGTAGAATTCGAGTAATGTACTTTGCCTGAGGTAGCTTTAATATAACCTTTTAGTTGTCCCCAATTCTCATCCCAAGAATTTGTGTTGATGCATCCAAGTCCCTTATTTTTAATTTTGGTGAAAATTGCTTCTTTCACTTTTTTGAAAGGTAATCAAATATTTTATTATCAATGCATAATACACAAGGAGTGTATTATCATTTTAAACCAGAAAGTAACAACATAAAATTAGACAACCCATTTATATATCTAGTAGCCTCAACATTAAACCAATACAATGTCAAATAAAACAATTCCCTAATATTCCCTGGTTTCTTTCACCTTTTGATTTCTTCCATATGTGAATCTAACACTAAGGGTTTGTTTGAGCCACATTATTTTGGAAGAATGTATTCTGAAATAGTAGGTTGATGGAGAATGTGTGGTTGAAAAAGAAGGAAAAATTATTGATGTGATGAAAAATATTATTTTATTGAAAAATGTGTGGTTGAAAATAAATAGAAAAATGAAAATGAAAATTTTAATGTGTACCAAGTAAGGGTGTGTTTGAGTCACGTTATTCTGGAAGAATGTATTGTTGAAAAAGAAGAAAAAATTATTGATATTATGAAAAATATTATTTTATTGAAGAATGTGTGATTGAAAATGAGTAAAAGAATGAAAATGAATATTTTAATATGTACCAAACAGGGGTTAACATGTCATCAACATAAAGTAGCATAGTTACATAACTGGACTTGAACCTTATGAAGTGGCAATAATGGTCAGCATTGCACTTTTTGTAGCCATTTTTCTTTATAAATGCATAAAACTTCTTTTACCACTATCTCGGAGCTTGTTTCAAGCCGCACAAATACGTTTGTTCAATTTGCATACGAGCTTCTCATTCCCTTTGACTTGGAAGCCTTCTGGTTGCTGTACGTATATCTCCTTTAAGTCACTGTGGAGCAAAGCAGTTTTCGTATCTAAATACTCAAGTACAAGCTCTCTGTTGCAACAATATTCAAGGCTGACTGAGTTGTTGCCTATCTTCACGGGCAAATAAATCTCTGTGTACTCAATTCTTTCTTTCTGTTGGAAACTTTTGACTATCAATCTCGCGTTATATCTCTTTGAACCGTCATGTTCCTCCTTTACTTGCTACACCTATTTATTGTTGTAGAGCTTTCTTTCCTGCAGGTAACTTAGCTAGCTCTCAAGTTTGGTTAAAGATAAGGGACTTTATCTCATTTTCTTTGGAAGCTCCCAATTGATCACATCCTCCACCTCACATGCATCATCCTAGCATTTTAGGTTCACGGGCATTAATGAGTAATAAATAATTTATGTACCTCCTGTTAGAAAACATAAAGTTGAGAAGACTTCCTGAGAACAGGGATTGGAGCTGGAGACTTTGGTGTAGTAGTCTCTGGGAGAGGTCCCTCTTACTAAGAACTATCATTTGTCTGTTGTAGCATATTGCTTTTTGGAGTATCATCCAACTCGACATATGTTGGATCATTGTGTACATTGCCACTGGACTGTATTTCTGTCTTGAATATGACATCCTGGCTTCTAATCACTATTTTGTTGTGATCATTCCAAAAGCATTGTCTGAACTAATCTCCTCCATATCCAATGAAAGTACACTTTAGTGACTTGGGGTCAAACTTACCCCTAGCTTAATCACTAATATACCCATATGCAATACAATCGATTTTTTACTTTTTCTCCACTCCATGCTTTAACATTAGTGCTCCAAGGGCACTGATGGTTCACAGTTAATTAAGTAAGCTGTTGTGTTGATAGCTTCTGCTAAGAACTGTTTAGTCAAACCTGCATGTAACCACATGTTTCGAGCTCTTTCTGTCAATGTCCAATTCATCTGTTCTGTCGTTCCATTTTGATGTGTATTTCTTGAGTTCCTGGCAGTCTTCTCTGTTTTGATGCCAATTTGGTTAAAAAACTCCTTGAATCCCATATTTTAGTACTCTCCACCATTGTTAGATCTCATATTTTTTGCTCGCACTCCAGTTTCATTCTCCACCATTTAAATACCTCAAACGCTAAGGGTCATTGTTGAAGGCACAAAATAAGATTTATTGCCAATGGATGAAATTGATGTGGCCCTAGAGATCTGTGATAGACTAACTCAAGCATCTCTTGCTTCGGCATTCTTTCACAT
>CAIGRR010011535.1:0-14701 GCA_903798365.1 Fraxinus sp. 1973-6204
AAATTGCTATCTACTCTTTTAAGGTGAAGGAGGATTAAAGGGAAGAAAGATGCAATTCCTAACAAAATGGAAAAATGAGACAGGAACACACAACTATCCATGACCTCTTTAGTAGCCTCTGATGCTGCAATACATCGTACCGTCGATTTCTCCGAATCCATAAGCTCAAATTTGGTATGTAACGATCATGCAATTATTCTTTGATTTATTATTAATGTGAAAATGATCCCATTATTTTGTAGATCTCTAAAAAAATGATTCAAGATTTAATCTTTTATGAATTTTCCATGCGCGCCATTTCTAATTTTGGTTATATTGATCTGGGGATTGGATTTAATTGGAAAGTTTTAGTGAAATAGTGCAAATTTGCATTTTGGTTAAATATTTGTTTCTGGGCTGGTGTTTATTTTGATGATTAGTCTTTGGCTTTTGATGCAGCATAATTTGGATAATTTTCGTTGATTTGTGTTGCTTTGATCTGACTGTTTGCTTTTGTTTGTGTTCTTGATTTGGATTTGTTGTTAAATAATTAAGATTTATTGAGCTGACTTAGTAATGAAATGGCAAAGGTATAATTGTTATTGCTCTTCTTTTGTTGAATGTTTAAGGAAGAAAATGGAGTTAAAATCTCGTTCATGATAGTGTTTGCTTGTGTCCAGTATTGCCTAACAAGCGTGCACTTGACATTTGTGATTAGTTGGAGAATTGTCTTTTGAGTACTGAACTTGTGAATGTGTAAAGTGCTGGAAATCTTCTAATTTGAAGATGAAAAATGGCGTCAACGGCGGTGAAGGTGAAGGATTGTAGTAATAGTTCCAGACTTCCAGTCAAATGCGGCTTATGACGGTTGAAGAAAAAGGAAGTAGGAACAAGAGAAAATTCCGAGCCGATCCGCCTTTAGCTGACCCTAATAAGATCTTCCTTTCACCTCCAAATGAATGCACAAGTTTCGAATTTTCAGCTGAAAAGCTGGAGATTCCTCTACCACAATAAATCTGATGCTTTGAAACTCAATCTGGGATTGGAATGTGCGGTGGAAACATTCAAGGTGGGGCCAAGACAACCTCAAGAGAAGACAGAAGCATCATTGAACGAGTTTAAATATGCTGATTGGAGTAAGCTTACAGAATCCCAGCTGATTTGGACACAATTTTCAAGAGTGCAATTAAGAAAATAATTGCTAGTGGTTACGTTGAAGAAATTGCTACAAAGGCTGTTTTGAGGTCTGGCATTTGCTATGGGTGCAAGGACTCTGCATCGAATATTGTGGATAATACTTTAGCATTTCTTAGAAGTGGCCGAGCTGTTGATCCACTGAGGCAACATTGTTTTGAGGATTTGCAACAGATGGAGAAGTATGTTTTGGCCGAGTTGGTTTTTCTTCTAAAAGAGGTTAGACATTTTTTCAGCACTGGGGACGCAATGTGGTGCTTGTTGATATGTGATATGAACGTGTCACATGCTTGTGCCATGGATAGTGACGCTTTGGGTAGTTTTCTCCGTGAAGCGATTGCAAATGAAGATTCCTCCAATTCTGTGCAACCCCAGTCAAGAACAGAACCCAAAAGTTCTGAACATAATACTCCAATTTCCGTTACACCAAATTTTTCAGTTTCTTATGCTCGTTATTCTCTGTCTGAACCACCTAACACAATTTCGAGTCACGATGGACATATATTTCAATCTGAGGCACCAGCTATAGCAGATGTTCCAAACTTGAAACAAGAAACTTCATTCGTTCTTAATGGACTCGTCCCAGTAAAAGAGTGCCAAAAACCTTTATCTAATACCAACAATAAACTCTTAGTGTTGTAGGAATATCCCACCCCACAGTTGCTGAGGAGAAGTTTGTGGGTAGTAGAAAAGTTTCTGGAATAACCAAAAGGAAAAACATATTATGTCAGAAATCCATGCACTTGGAGAAACATTATCGTACACATGGTTCCAAAGGGGCGTCTAGAGCTAGAAAACCAAGCAGTTTCGGTGGTTTTGTGTTGGACAAGAAACTTGAGACTGTAGCAGATTCCACAGCTGTGAATGTTGAGAATCCCCCCTTCAAGACTAGCGAGGCAGTTTGCTTTGATGTGCCTCAAAAGAGTGTCAATTACAATCTTTCAACAAGCACTGAATTCACTTCTGTGCCAACATTTAGTATGGAAGCTGCTAATTTCAATCTTTCAACAAGCAGTGAATTCACTTCTGTGCCAACATTTAGCTTGGAAGCCGCTAATGGCAGTTCGTCATTGCCTCAATCAAGTGTCTTATCCTCATCGCCTGTATTGCCGGTCAATCCTGTACCTTCATTACCTGTTGCTGACACCTAGCTTTCTCTCTCGTTGCCTGCCAATAGTATTTTCAACTCAATTCCTGTTAGGTATAATGTCGAGACCGTCTGTTGTAGTTATTCTGGTGTGTCGAATGATAAGTCTCTTGGGCAGTGGGTTCCACTGTACAAGAAAGTTGCAATGATTATGAAGCTGGTTCAGAGAGTGCGGGAATCACAAAATCAGCTCCACAAATGGACAGAGTGGGCGAATCAGAAGGTCATGCAGGCTGCTAGCAGACTGAGTCAGGATAAAGCCGAGCTCAAGGCGCTTAGACAAGAGAGAGAAGAAGTCGAGCGTCTCAAGAAAGAGAAGAAAACACTGGGAGGAAAACACCATGAAAAAGCTTTTCGAAATGGAGAATGCCATGGTTAAGGATAGTGGACTGGTAGAGCGAGCTAATTTTGCTGTTCATAGGCTTCACGTTGAGAATGCTGCATTGAGGCAGGAAGCTGCAAAATTGCACGCTGCGGAGTCGGACGCAAGCTGCCAGGAGGTATCAAAGAGGGAGAAGTCAACACTGATGAATTTTCAGTTACGGGAGAAGCAAATGACTCTCCTTCAGCAGGAATTTGTGGGTGAAAAATGCAAGTTGATATAGCTTCAACTGGAACTAAAGCAGGCTAAAATGTGCAAGATCAAGTTGAGGTATATTCATCTTTCACTTATCTTGAAATTCTAACATTTGGATTAACCTTTTAATTTCGTTCAATTAAATCTTTCAAAATCAGGCCATACATCAATGAAGAAACTCTAGAATGATTTTTACTGTCTCCCTAGATAATTTACTAATCATTAGATGCTATGCTAAAAAGTTACAAATACATGCCATTAGCAGAGCAACTATGCGAAACGTGACTTCACCCCTCCTTTACTAAAAGGCAAAAGCAAGAAAAGAGGCAAGATGCTGATAAAAATTTGAGGTGGTTGAAGGTCTCTTATAGTTCTGTTTTTAACGAAGACTGCATGTAGTTTTACTCCATATTTATGCATCACTTGTTTGTACATCAATATTTCATTTTATGGCGCTAAATTTATTCTCAAACAGCAAGCCTGTTGATAAAGATATCATCCAGCAACCCTCGGAAAGGATTAACGTCTATGTATTGTGCTATATTACCTTGTTCTGATGGTGCAGATATCATTATGTGCTGCCATAGTGTTTGATCTTGGCTTCAGTTTCCATCTTTTGATCGGATCAATCTTCCATTTTTCGTGAGTTTTCCTGCTGAATATGGCATATTCAATAGAAAAGTTGTGACATCACAGGCTCAACGGAATCAGGAAGAAAAGGCGAAGGAAGAATTACTCGCACAAGCAAGTTCGTTTAGAAACGAAAGAGCAAATTCAAGATTCAGCTAAATCCAAGGAAAATACAAACCAAAAGCAGCAAACAATCTCCAGACGTACAAAGATGATATTGAGAGGCTACAAGAAGAAATGTCCCAGCTAAGATTGAAGACTGACTCGTCAAAAATTGCTGCTTATAGATGTGGTATAGATTCGAGCTAGGCTGGTAAACTGGCTAAATGGATAAATTCTTCTGTCCCAAAGGATTCTCCAATATCTTATATTCTCGAGGCTATCAATGGGAATGGAGGTGTAAAACGTGAACGAGAATGTGTGATGTGCCTGTCCGAGGAGATGTCTGTTGTATTCCTCCTGTGTGCACATCAGGTGGTATGTTCAATGTGCAACGAGCTGCACAAGAATCAGGGAATGAAGGACTGCCCCTCTTGTAGGAGCCCAATCCATCGACGTATTTGCGTACGATTTGCCCTCTCCTGGTATATTTGTGACACGAGTCGAGCTTTTTGAACAATGATTTGTGGGACTATGCATCAAGTCCAGTGAGATGCTTTCGTGTAGACTTAGCAATGAATTGTACAAAGTGCTGGAAAAAGATTCATATAAACAAGTTCAAAGAATCCAAATTCTCACCTAAATTGATATCATACTGTTATATTCATACGTTACCTGTATTTTAAAATGTTTAGCGAAGCAGAGAGACCAAATTTCGGCCTAGACAAGCTTAGGCATAAAAGAGCGTTTTTTAATTTTAATATTATTTTAAAATTTTAAATCAATCTAAAATTTATTTAAAGAAGAAAAATGTAAAAAAGCGTAAAAAATAGAAAGCGTTAAAAAGTTTAAAAGAAATAAATTATATTACAATTATTAACAAGAATCGAACTAATATTTATTATTTGAATAATGAATAAATGAGAAAGTGTGTTAATTAATTTTCCAAGATACTAATAGGCAACTAATATTTAGGTTTGTCGATATTATTTATAATCAAATCAAAATTTTCAAAATGCATTTTGCGTATTGTCAAAACAACTTTTTAAAATGTCAAAAAAAATACATTTTTAACCATTTCAAAATGAAAACTCAAAACGCAAAATTCAAAATAAATCAAAATACAAAACAAAAAACTGAAAAACAAGAATCGCCCCATTTTTGTATCAGGGCTTTTGATCATAAGTCAACCCAATAAGAAAAAGCTTTTGCAAAATGATAACTGCAGTCTCATCCATTCTCAAGAAAAAACAAAGAAAGAGCGTCCACTCATTTCACTTGCTTTAGTACACACACAAAAATGTAATGCCAATTCACAAATTCCTTATCCAAGATTCTTTATTTTTGTCTCGGATAATCATTGAATTGGTGTTTATACACACACAAAGTGAAGACGTAAAGAAATCCAAAGAAAGAGGGAAAAAAATTCGAGGAAAAATATGCTGTCGAAATTCGATCTCCCTGAGGAGATGTTGGAAGTTTTGCCGTCGGACCCATTTGAACAGCTTGATGTGGCCAGAAAAATCACCTCCATTGCGCTGTCCACACGTGTATCCGCCCTCGAATCGGAAGTGTCTGTTCTCCGACAGCAGCTAACCGACAGGGACGTTATCATCGCCGACCTTCAGCCCCAGCTCGACTCCCTCGACGCCACCCTGTCGGAAACTTCCGACAAGCTCGCCCAGGCCCAGCAAGAAAAGGTCTGAACCATACCCAATTGACCCCTTTTTTTGGCCCAAATTTATTTTTATTTTTATTTTTTTGGTGAATTATAGGAGAATTTGTTGAGGGAGAATATGCAGTTGAGCGCCACGGTGAAGAAGCTGAATCGAGATGTTGCTAAGGTAGGTTGAATTTTGGTCAAAAAGTTCGATTTAGTACTATAATTCTTGTTTGTGTTTTTTTCTGAATATTGAAATTGTGGAAGAAGCCAATGGTTTGTTCCTAGGTAATTTTATACCAACCAT
The DNA here is from genome assembly GCA_903798365.1 of Fraxinus sp. 1973-6204. Classification (NCBI taxonomy): domain Eukaryota; kingdom Viridiplantae; phylum Streptophyta; class Magnoliopsida; order Lamiales; family Oleaceae; genus Fraxinus; species Fraxinus sp. 1973-6204. The sequence goes on from CAIGRR010011535.1 coordinate 5,594, forward strand.
TTGTAGGAATCTTAGTTCAGAGCAACAAAAATGTTGGAGGGCCATACTTACATAATTCTATATATATTAAAAAAAATCAAAATTTTTACTTAAAAGAAAATTTCAAAATGTTGCCGAGTGGTCACTCTCCTTGCTCGGATCAAGTCTGAATGTTACTCATTTTATAAAAAGATTTTGCAAGCGTCAAGCTTTTTGATACACTAAAAATAGCGTATAAATTAAATTCCTTGCTCAAACTATCATTTGCCGTTGCGTATGATGGAAAGCAAGGGTCATTTCTCGCAGATGATTGATTCAAGCTAACTAATTACTTTGCTAAGAAAATATTCAATAAGCTAATATAATGACCACTAAAATATTACTTTTTTACTATCAAATAAAAATATCTCATAATCTTGTATTTGAAGAAATTTAGCAATTACGGACTAAAATCTCTAAATTATCATGAAACAAACCAACCTAATCACTTAGTTGTACTCCTAAATAATTAAGAAGGCCAAACTAAAAAATCAATCAATGGATTAAACACGTAATCAAATGGGATAAAAAAAATGTCTACACTTTATTGACTATAAATCATGTCTGGGGTTTAGAATCACCCTTAATCAACAAAATAATTTAGTTACCCATGGAATACAAACTAAACAAAATAAAATCTATACAGGAAGTAATTAAAAGGGGAAGAAAGGAAGCTTAATGGAGGTAATTGATTCTGGTTCCTACAGTTCCTGAAATTACTGCTGAGATCTGCACTTTTTTTTCTCCTGTCTTCCTCTGGTCCTCCTTTTGAAGATTCCTGCGATCCTCCTTTTTTTCTTCTCTCTTCCCACCAAGTTCTAGGATTTTCCTGTCTTCTTTTGATGATAAGAGTTCTCAGATTTTGAGCCTTTTTTTTATGATAGAGTTCTTAGATTTTCAGTCTTCTTATCATGCTAGAGTTCTGGGATTTTTTTAGTCTTCTTCTGATTCTGGAGTTCTCATTCTATTGAACAAAGGAGTCCTATTTAAAAGAAATTTTGTTGCTTCTTGATCAGGTTAAAAAAGAGACTCCAATTATTTCCTAATTGCTCCTTTTTAACTTCTTTTTATTGCTCCTCCAAAATTCCTACAAAATGTAAAACAAAGCTAATAAAGAATAATACTGAGAAAAATGGATAAAATAACGAGGAAACATAATATGATAACATTGCAAAATCAACACTTTTATCACTTTTGACAAAAAAAAAAAAAAATGAATCTAGCATGATGATGCATGTAGGAAGAACATCGAGCTCTTGTCACTTTCATATAGTGTAGAAACAAGTTGCTTTGATTTTCGAACTTATGTTTTGTGTTAAACAACTCCCGAGTAATACTTGACCAGGAATAATGCATTTACCCGCGCAACTCGATTTTCAATCTTAGGATCTTGAAAATCTGAACTTTAAGATTCATCATAATTGGTTTGTTTCCACTCTCAAACTGATAATTGGATTGAATAGTGTTAATTTAAGTTCCCTCTCGACACCCAAATATGCTAATGCAATTGCAAGTGTCTAAATGTCAAACATTTTAATCGTTGCAGTTGGAAGTGTTCAGAAAGACGCTCATGAAATCACTTCAAGAAGATGACGACAAATCAGTACGTTAATAAATTCGCTATTTTTTCTTGGCTTGGTGTGTGATTGGGGACAAATATAAATGCCGTTTTGATTGCTAAATGTTTGGTTTGGTAATTTTCATTTTGGGTATGATAGGCGGGTGCTTCTGATACAGCTGGCCCACATGTCCAGAACAATACAGGTTTGCATTAGTTGCTTTCTGAAGGTCACTCGCATTATTTATACAATTTTGGGTGAATCAAGTTGCCAAATATGTCGATCCTTGTAGATGATCGTTCAGTAGATTACGTGTTAAGACTAGTGCATTTATTGCGTGTTTGGTACGGTTGATTAGGTTGGGAGCACTGGACAATATTAATGAAAAATAAGAAGAAAAAAATTATTGAAAATCCAAAAAAAGTAACTTTTATAAAACCTCAAACACTGTTGGATGTACAGCTTTTCGCATAATTCTATATGTAACTTTGAGATCGAGTATGGAATTCTGTTCTTTCATTTTAAATTAAGTATCCGTTTCCCTCCATGCGAAAAAGTTACTCGAAAGTAACTTTTAAGTTTAGCCAAACATGGGTGCTAGAGTTGGCAAAAGAAGGAGAACCACTAAATGAAGTAATTTAAAAGTGGGATGATACTTTTTGTGGTTTTAATGTTGTATCTTGTATGGAAGAAGACAAGGGACTAAAATGAAGTTGTTGGTCTAAATTAATCAAGATGATCTTCGAGGGCTCAAAATATTGAAGAATGATTATTATAGAATTATTGCCAAAATAATCCCTTTAATAAGTTTTTGGAATTCTTTCAGAAGACGACGCTACCTTGCTACCTACCCGAACATCATCTATGCGTAGCCAATTTTCAGACACTGGAAATACGTACACCGAGAATCTCGAGACAGAAGGTATGCTCAAAATAATTCTTTTTCTCGGGTCACCTCCATAAGAAGTGCCTTTATTTATATTTATGTATGTTAGCTTTTATGTGCATAGGTATGAATATGAAAGCGTTTAATGATTTTTTTCCCCTCGTCTTGACAGCCATGTTGCCACCACGTGTATCACAAGGCCTGTTGCTAGCATCCCAAGCTAGCACACCTCGGCTTACACCTCCTAGTTCCCCTCCCAGTCTATCTGCATCTGTATCTCCATCTAGGACACCAAAACCTTTGTCTCCAAGGAGACACTCCATTTCATTTTCAACGACGAGAGGCTTTTTCGATGACAGATCGTCTGGGTTTTCTTCTCCCTCCAGCCAGCACAGTTCGTTCTCAGGCTTAGACACAGGATCGCAATCAGGTTAGTTCTAAGAACCTTTAATGTCTGTTTTTCTGTTTGAAGAACAACTGAAAAACGTAGGAAGGATAAATGTCACTGATAATATCAATCAGATTGTATTTAGGATCTTGCTTTGATGGCTCGAGAACATATATTGATTCTTTTGCTAGCAATGATTAGATGTTCGCATTTACTTCGTAATGGAAGATGCAATTTATCATCTTCATTAACATTCATTTCTTCTCCTTTCCTTGTTTTCTCTTTCTTTTCTGAAGTTAGACGATGAGGGAAAGAGATTTTATACTGGTACTTTTACTGACACATATACCTCTTTCCATGTACTTTATTTCAGGTAGAACCCGAGTTGATGGAAAAGAATTCTTCCGCCAAGTCAGGTACTTGACATTACTCGCAAAATATTTGCGAGTGTGGAAAGATTATTGATTGATGTAATATCGTAACTGATACAAAGGCAAATACTGTCATCAACTTTGCTCGGTCTTCAATGATCATCTGAAAAAAAAAAACACTTCTCAAAGAGTTGTTGTTCAAAAGACGTTTCTTGTATCTCTTGATTACACGTTATGCTTCTTCTACTTGTACTATCTATTGAGCATGTTTACCTAAGCTTAAAAGTGAGTTACATTCCAGTGTATTTTTTGTTCCTAAACATGTCGAGTAAAATAAAAGTTATTTATGAAAGTAACTCGCTTTACTCTGGGAAGAAGTAACTTATTTCTTCAAGTTTACGGATTTGGTCCACAAACTCTAACAAATGATAGCTTGTCTGAATCTTATTTGCTTTTTCAGGAACCGGCTTTCTTATGAACAGTTTGGTGCATTTCTAGCTAATGTCAAGGAATTGAACTCCCACAAGCAAACGAAAGAGGTAAGTCGACTCATATGATGCATCTCAATAACATTCTTACTTTCCCACAATCAAAGAATTTGTTGTCGACCGATTCTTATGCTTCTATTTCTTTGCGTTATACTAGGAAACTTTGCTAAAGGCTGATGAAATTTTTGGCCCCGACAACAAGGATCTTTACGCCATTTTCGAGGGGTTGATCGCACGTAATGTCCATTGAAAGAAGATGCTTGTATGAACCTTCAAGGGTGTAATTCTTTGTATCACCATGATATGATTGCTTTTGTAATTATAGTTGTAGAGCGAGTTAATAGGTTCAAAAATAATGGGAAGTTGAATCGATTTGTACAAGATTTTTACATATGTTCCATTGTCAATGTTTCAATAATTGAATTGTAACATGTCAAGTTGATTATACGAGGAAATATGATGAATTTAGACGAAGAAATACATGTGGCAACTGATGTACAATTTGTATGAACCCTTTTGGCAAATTCTGGATTAGTTGGGATTGTAAAATGTTCCGTTCCGGACTCCTTGCCCACTCTGTGTAGTCCCGTCTTGTCGGTAAATTTGGGCGGGACAGGGTGGGGAACATGATCCTAAGGCTGGACATGGTCCGGTTCGGTTCGGTTCTGTGTAGAACTGAATCGAACCGAACCGAAAATTTTCGGGTATTTAGTAAATGGAACTGCCAGGTCCAAATAAATTTTGGAACCGTTCGGGTTCGATTCTGTACCATAATTAATTTTTTTAACATTTATAACAATACTACATAAATACCACTAATGACATATTCAATATCAACTTTTAGAAATTAACGTAATTCAATTTACATTTTCGGGACATAATGCTCTTTCGGTTATATCATGCAACTTGTGCAAAATGTTTTGTCCTCACCTTTATAAGGGATGCAGCTTCTTCGTCAATTTGCACTACAACAGTGCTTCGAATCGATGGGCAGTTCAATAGGGAAACTCGGACTCGGTGGCAGCTTCAATTTGGGATATGTAGGTTTTCAATTCCATTTGGGGCTGGGGTTCCCGATTGTATGTATATATATGAAGAAAAGGTAGGATAATTGGGCTAAAAATGAAACTTATAATTAGGGATTTGGGCTAATAAATTAAAACAAAGAAATGGATTTATAAAATGAGTTGGGCCAATAAATTAAAAAAAAAAAAAAAATTAGTTAATTTGCTAATTTTTTAAGGTAATATTAAAATAATTTGATTTATTCAATATAAAAAAATTAATTTTTTTTTTCAAAATTTCAGTTCTTTTTCGATTTTTCGATTCTTGGTCTAGAACCGAGAACTGAACCGTACCCGTCAGTTCTCGATTCGGGTACCCGTTTAGATATTTAATTTAAGAAGAATAGTTCGGTTCGATTCAGTCGGTTCCGATTCGGTTCAGAAGTTTTGTCCAACCCTACATGATCCCTTCCCCAACTTACTTGAATTTATCGTGACTTGTATATATTTTAAAATTTATATAGTATATTAAACATAAATAAATGGGAGAAAATTAGAGAAATTGGTATATTTCAGTCCTCGTTGTCGCCTATCGAAAATCTCCAGTGGGTCGACAATGAGAAGGCCACTCGACCTCGTGCGTCCAGCCTTGTAGCCATCTGTTTGGCAAAAATAGCAACGATCGAATATCATTTGGTATTAAAATATAGAGTTATAAAATTTTAACTAATTTTTTCTTTTGCATAATGCAATATGCATACGATTTCAAATGTACTTTATTAAAAATACTAACTCTAAACTCGATGATTGCCATTTTATCTTAAACATACGAAAATTCTTGGACGAGAACAAAGAAAATTTAAGAAAAACTTTAAAACAATGCTATTTTCATTTCCTCGTAACTAATTTGGCCATGTCCAATAAATTTCGTTTCTATTTTTCTACAATAGAATAGAGTGTTCTATAAATTTGAAAACACGTATATTCCCATGCATGCAGCATATGAATAGGGATAATGAAANTAACTAATTTGGCCATGTCCAATAAATTTCGTTTCTATTTTTCTACAATAGAATAGAGTGTTCTATAAATTTGAAAACACGTATATTCCCATGCATGCAGCATATGAATAGGGATAATGAAAGGCCAAATTAGGCATAGAGGGAGAGATTCAGGGAGTTGCCATTGATATATAAGGACGAGGAGATTTCACCACCACTATATTCTCAATTCATCTCTCTCTTTCTCTCTATGTCTATCTCTCTTTCTCTCTCTCACTGCGTGTGAAAAGTTTGTAATTTTCACTGTATGTATTGGTTTCCGAGGAATCTGGAAATTCTGCCGTCACTCCGAGGAACCATGGAATTTATCCAAGAACCTTGTGCTTCGGCTTTGGCTTCTCCATGGTATTTGATATTGTTTCTGGTGTTCTTTTGCTGAATTTTGAGGTGGATGATGATCCTTTGTTTACGCGGTTTTATGAACATTTTTCATATGTTTTGATTATTGATTCATAGAAAATGTTTGTGTATATTTTGTTTAGCTTTGAATTGGAATTTAGAAAGATTTGGTTATATATTAAGAGATTGGGGAAAAGGGATCATGTAATCGACCAAAAAAGGATTGTGTTAAGGATCATAATTGAATTCTACATCTTACTCTTTGTTTGTGGGTTTATAACCAATTGGACAATCTACCCTTAAAGCCGATTTTAAGGTTGGTTTCTCTACCTAAGGTGGTTGTTACTCGTCACGACAACAAAGTGACCTGCGTTTCCATGAAGTCACCTAACTGAGAATATGGGTCGCCATAAAAGTCAGTTCATGGAATGTAATAACCATAATTGCATTGCTAGGCAAAGACTTTGTTTGTGGGTTTGTAATCAATTGGACACCCTACACGTACTAGTCAATTTTAAGGATAAGTTCTACCCAATTACGTAGTTGTTACAATTGAGAAGAAGCTATTAGTGATAGGTTTGAATGAAATCTGCTGTTTGCCATGATTCCTTTGGGAGAATATCATATATTTAACACAGTTTTTGCTATAGAATTCAAGAAAATTCTCTTTTTCAATCCTTATGCTACTAATTCATTAGTATGAGCATTGACCTACAAGTTTTGGTGTATATAGTAATGACTCAACAATTTCTTTACAGTGAGAGTGAGAATATATTTGACATTGCTGAAGAAAGTGCAGGAGGAGAGCTTTTTGGAATTGGACAGAGATTAATCTTTTCATCTTCCTCAATTTCTCTTTCTGCTGACGGTAAAATCATATTATTCTCGTCTCGTGTTCTTGCTTAATAGAGAGGTCGAAATTTCATGACTAATGAGTTGTGTATATTGCATTTTGCATTAGATATGACTAGTATGGAGGAGGAGACAACAGGTGAATACTCACCAACAGATTCAGAACAAAGAGGAAACGGAAAGTCTCATTCCCAATGGCAATGGCATGGATTTCTTCAAAAACTGAAAAAAGGGTCGACTCTGCATTTACATCCGTTCCATCCTAACTTATCGAACTTTCATTTAATCAAGAAGCAGTTGAAAAGAAGACGCAATGCACAGAGCTTCTCAGTATTGCCACCCCTTATCGACCCTAATCTCCTATATTGCTTTAAATCTACTTGGAAGAACTTTTCCTTCTCAGAACTCCAAGCAGCAACAGACAACTTTAGCCATGAAAACCTGATCGGGGAGGGAGGTTATTCTGAAGTTTACCGGGGATGTCTGGAAGATGGCCAACTAGTCGCGATCAAGAGGTTGATTAGGGAAACTCCCACAAACAAGGCAGAAGACTACTTATCAGAGCTCGGGGTTTTAGAATATGTCGACCATCCTAACATTGAAAATGTTATTGGCTATGGTATTGAAGGAGGGATGCATCTTGTTCTTCCTTTGTCTATTAATGGGAGCTTGTCATCTGTACTCAATGGTTTGTTCACTATAAAGTTATCATTAGGCTTTCTTTTACTTTATAACGGTCAAAAACCTTTGTTTCTCCGTCTCTCGCTCAACTACTCAGGTCAAAAGGAGAAACTAGCTTGGTCCTTGAGGTTCAAGATTGCTTTAGGCGTCGCCTCCGGCATTTCATATCTTCACGAGGAGTGTGAACGGAGAATTATCCACAGAGATATCAAATCTGACAATGTTTTGCTCACTGAAGATTTTCAACCTAAGGTTATAAGACTCAAACATCAAACATGCTCTGAGATAGAGGGTATTGTGTTTTAGTGAAGTCTCTACTTTGATGTTTAAGTTTTGTAGTTCAATGTAGATCACAGACTTCGGCCTCGCGAAGTGGATTCCTGATCAGTGGACTCAACTCACCGTCTTAGAGTTAGAAGGCACGTTAGGGTACGTGCATCTAAATTCTAAGGAAGAAAACTGCTTATACTAAATTCTTCTGAAAATTCAGTATGATCAACTGTTTTCGTTGTTATGAGCAGGTATCTTCCTCCTGAGTTTTTCATGTACGGTGTCGTGGATGAAAAAACTGACGTTTATGCATTTGGTGTACTATTGTTAGAGCTCATAACTGGTCGAGCAGCCATAGACGATTCACATCAAGGCCTCGTGATGTGGGTACGCTTGCTTCTCTCGATGACAACTGCCTAATACTATATACCAAACACGTGAAGACTATATTCTATATTTGAACTTGTGCAGGCCAAGCCTATGCTCATCAGCAAGAACTATGCAGAGCTAGTTGATCCATCACTTGGTGATGCTTATGACTTAGAACAGATGAATCGAATGGTTATGGTTGCTTCTATATGCATACATCAATCTTCAACAGAAAGGCCTCAAATGAGCCAGGCATCTGTTCCATTTAACAAGTGTTTACTGTGATCACATAGCTGACTCCAAAATTATTTAAAATAAGGCTTAGTTTGTTACTTTTCCATGTGATGTAGGTTGTACGGATGTTAAAAAGCAACGAAGGCATCCAGCCGATCAAGAAAAAGTTCCAGAAGAGATCTACACTTAGGAGGACATATCCTATTAAGCTCATTGAGGAAGAAGAATGTACATCCTAATCTTCAACATGAGAGAGAATAGAAGCAACTTCCAAAACAAGATGTTAATAAGAATGTTTGGAATCTATGTACACTATGCTTCTTGCCGATTGCCCTTTGAAGATTTGAATTGGAGACTCCAAGAAATAGGGAGATTTTTCGAAGTGAGCTCTCTGTCGTGAATATTCAACTAATAATATGTACAAGAGAAGAGATGAACTATCATAAAATGCATATTTTTTCTTCATACACCTAGTTATTCATTATAGAAATGTAATGTTCCCATTATCGGTTATACATGAAAGTGTTTCAAGACTTGAGTATCAGAGTTGTTAGAATTTGGGTATGACCCGAATTCTTTTGTTGATGT
>CAIGRR010011579.1:0-14282 GCA_903798365.1 Fraxinus sp. 1973-6204
TGTTTATTCTTATCGTGTACATTAATACTGTTCCTTTCATTCTAAATACACCACTATAGAACACACCACCTGGCAACGGTACTCTTCAGGAAAACTTCAAAAAGATGTATTGAGATAATAAATGAAAAACTACAAGCCCCTCCTAATTGGGAATTGTCGTGCAATATATACAAATTTCTTATTTATTGTGAGACACACACGATATATAATTACTATTTAACGAGCACATACAATTATTCAATTTTATTAGCCTATAAAGTAGAAGTACGTGCTATTGAACAAATCTGTATTGCCCATAGTGCATGGCATTGATAAATATAATTGAACCGGATAAGTGGCAATCCTATCCAATTTTATCTGACTCAATGTACCAAGAATAGCCTGAGTAAGGGCGTCGGCCAATATTATTGCCTACGATATCATAGTTGCAAGAAATAAACCGCCATCCATCATTGCACTGAACCGTAGCGAATCCAAGGAGTACTGAGTTGCGCCACACTTCTCGTGCGTAATGCCTCTAAATTTCAAATCACTACTCATAATGATCATCAAATTATTAACTGAAGTCTGATACTTGTCACAAAAATATTTGTTTCGTTTGAAATATCGTAGGTGTACGGTTCGTTAACAAGTAGTAAAATGGTTTTTGAGTCTAAATATTATTCCCATAGAGATGCAATCTTAACCTAAAACTTAAGGCTATAAGTACAGAGCTAGGGTCAATATGAAGGGATCTGTCTCTAGCCTCTCAATTCACATCCATATCATAAAATTATTGAAGAACAAGGGGCGAATTCACATATTTTTTCAGAGGAGAGTAAAACTAGCAACGAAATCAATACAATTTATACAAGGATTTGAAGATTTAAGGTGCATATTCGAAATCAAGACCAAGTAAATGAATTTCTATCAAGATTCTTATATTATTCTATGATTTGGGTAATGTCTTTTTATAAATCTTTGTATAATTCATGTATAAATATCTTAGGCTAGATTTTTCTGTATTGGATTAAGATGAAACATTTTGTTAGTTCTTTTTAATTCAAAGACTAGTGATTTAGTATATTTTTTATTTTCTTAATTAATCTTGCAAGCTCATTAAATTATTTAAATGCTTGTAGACCATTTAGGTAATTAGTTGCTTGTTGTAGTATTTGAATATTCACAATAAAATAGAACTTTGCAAGATTAACATGCGGACAATATGTTAGGAATAACATGTATGGTGTGTACAATCACCTAGATGATTGGGTAATTGTAGCGTTACTTTGTATATGCATTCGGAATAGAAATATGATAGAGTCGTGCTTAGAATGTCTAACTTACCTTTATAGAGATAGATAGATAGATAAAATACGATTATAGATTATCATGAATGCATAAATATCACTTACCACACAAATCGAGAATTGGAAATAGGATAACAAAAGCGAATTCATAAGTAATTTATGTTCATCCCATAATTTCATAAAACACGAATTTTAGAAGGAAAAAAAAAGAAATAATTTAGACTTTGAAATAATCAAAAGCAACCTCTTTTGTTACATACATTAGGATTTGATTGTAAACTGATACAATTCATTTAAAATTTATTCATTGTGGAACGATACTTACCATATTTATTATTTGTCAACAATCTCGTACGTTTACGAAATTTATCCAAATAGAAGACTTAATAACTGTTGAATGAGAATACCAGGAGAAGAAACAACAAGAGCAATGCTAGGGATATATAATGGTGTACATAATTCTCACATAGGAATATGTGTGGTGGGTCCCATCCCATGTGAGAGTTATGTACACCATTATGTACAACAAGGATAATCCAACAATTGTCTGAGAAAGCACTACTGAAGGAACAACATTGATCAGTATATGTACCAAAACAGTCTCAATAACTGGAATAGCATGTGTTGGACAAGAGTTGAGTTAGGTACCAACGAAGAGATAGCCTACTGATGCACAAAAGTAACCCCAGTAACTAGGACCCACAACTTAGGAGGTTCTGTTATAACCTCCTTACCCTTACTCTTATCAACTCAACCAAGAAGTAGTAGCACTAATAGGAGGCACGATAGACGTTTGGAAAGGATCAATAGTTGTTCATGAAAATATGTTCGCTTTGTAAATTACCACAAGTACACGGTTCGTTGACAAGTAATAAAGTAAAAATTGTAAAATTTCGAGTATCGTCCCACGAGGATTGATGTAATTTGATTTCTATTACCGAGATCTTAACCGAATCTATTTAACTCAAGATGAATGATTATTTGAATTTTATAATTAAACTATGATTAAAATGCAATTTAAACTAAGGTTATTAAATAAATGCAAAATGACTTAGAATGCAAAAGTTTGAAGAAATTAATGTATGAAAAATCCACTAGGATCCCGAATCACCAAACAAATTCACTTTTAACACTTATTTCACAATTTGACAACACGACGATTTAGTTCAAGAATCAATATTTTTAACATATTCAATAATCTCTCTCGAGTAGAATTGAGTTTATTCTGGCATACAATTTGACTATATTTCTATGACATGCAATATATGAGAATGCATGACGTTTTGTAAACACTTAAAGATTCACGTAAAGTATAGCGATATATTTTATCCACTATCGGACCCTAAGATGATTTATACCTTGTTGAATCTAATTCTCTTCTTTCGAATGCATAAAATAGATCACACATACTCACATAATCACATGCATTTAATTATGGAGACATTGAAGTGTATATAAATCATTCAACATATAATATACGTGTCTTAATGTCAAAATTGCAAAATAATGAATTAAAAATTCACATAGCGAGGATCATCGTTCTCCTAATACAATGAAAATCTAGCNTATGGAGACATTGAAGTGTATATAAATCATTCAATATATAATATTCGTGTCTTAATGTCAAAATTGCAAAATAAGGAATTAAACATTCGCATAGCGAGGATCATCGTTCTCCTAGTACAATAAAAGTTTAGCCTAGCATAAATAAAATTAAAGAATAAGAAAATTGTTTAGGAAAAGACATCACCCAAAAACTTGAATATCAATTTTGAAATCTTCAATCTTCAAGCGAAAATCCTTTGGTTATGCCTTCTTCCTTCTTTTCAATAACTTTTTCTCTCTAAAGTGGCGTAACCTTCGTTCCCCGTAGTTTTTTGGTTATATACATGACCTAAATCATGTTTCCATAAGAGTTGGGATCAAAATAGGAAATCTAGATTCTCGCCATTTTTTTCATCTATGGGACCGCATAGAAGGATTCTATACGGTCGCATAGAATGCTTCATTTGCCCTTTTGAATTCCCTATTTGCTTGTATGCGGTGGCAAGACATGGAACACTATGCGAGCCATTTCCACCTTTTTTGCAATTTAGTCACTGAACTCAGTTTATGCACTTCTCGACCCCTTTTCCCATTTTTCTCCTTCCAAAGCATAATTTCCATACTCAATTTGATGTTGCCATCTTTACCTCTTCAATTTCTCCTCCGGGGTCATCTTTTGGCTATTTTCATTTTAGTTCTTGAACTTTAGTTTTCCTTATTTTGGTCCTTTTTCTCCATTTTTCTTCCAATTGCCACCACACTCATCATTATTGTCTTGCAAGCACAAATTACACGAATTAAGCTATATTTCGCCCTTTTATCATCGATTCTCTATGTTTGTGAACCTAAATAAACGTGTAAAAATGCCCTTATCAATAGCCAAGGGAAAAATAGGAGGAATTTTATCCCTACACTAAACTACGGGGTAACCCTTACATCTAGACTTGATGCAAAATACAACTTCTAATAAACACCTGGCTGCAAAAAGATATAATGTTCTCTACAATCAATCCAAACCCTATCTGGGAACTTATGCTCCAAATTAACCTTCACATAAACCCTAAGCCTAAGCAAACTCGGGGGTGGCCTCATCAATCTGTAAAGGCAAACAAAAATCATTGGCTCGCAGATGAACATGCAATAATGGGAAAGAATTTTATATAGGAGTTTCGAGTTCAAGATGGGAATCACAAGTCTACTTCAATACCGTTATTGGGAATCCATCAATATACCAATAACGCTTTAAGAAAAGTTGACTATAGTTATCCACATGTGTCAGGTGAATTAATATATGTTTGTAATATATCGATCCTAACCTAAAGGCACCACAAAAGCCAAACTTCTGAATAGATTTACGTACCTTCACCATGGTTTCTGAAGTGTAAATTTCCCAACAAGTGTAAACTTGAATGGCTTAGTCAATATTGCAACATAATTCGGTAGATAGTACAATAGTCTGCTCCTGGAGGTGTAAAATAGGTTCTTTAATCACAAACCTATAACAAATAGAATGAGTCAATGCTTTTAGTATATAAACAGACGATTTCTCAAACTTTAATCAATTTGAGAAATAGTCTATTGATCGAAAATAAGTCTTATGGGCTCAACTAAGTATAGATTGAACCATTTAGGGACAATAGATAATCGAGATGGATCTAGAGCAGAAGTATGTCTGCATAAAGATCTTGAGGTAGTTAAGTGAGGCTAACTCATCGATCCTCCATTCATGCCATGTATGTGAGGATCTTAATTGGTGGGGCCCATCGATTTTCGAGTCAGAATAGGATGGCCAGCACTTGAAGTAGTTATATATGGTACCTCGGGGTAGGTGCAAGTCGAATTAAATGCAACTCAATATAGCTTGATTCACAAGGTCTAATTTCCTATTGAACTAGCAACTCCCAATACAGACGAATGTCTTTCGAAGACCAATTATGTCGTTTGTTCATTACCCCATACACTCCATTTGACAAAAGGACGTGGCTGAAAAAATTTAAATCAAAGCCACGTCATTTTCAAAACCAAACTCGCGTCATTTGAATGTGTAAAACCGGCCCAAATAGAAATATACCAAAACATAAAACTTTACCTCATTTTCTTCCCCTCGTAATATACAGCCCCCAAATCGAAATGTACAATCTCAGCCAGAGTTAATCGTGTAACAAAATCGACCGAAGCCTTTCGCACGTGAACTTGTAGGAATTGAAACTCTCTCATGCTGCGAAACCACTAGTCATACCAATATTCAACTGGTTGAAATCATGCCGGACAAAGGTATTATCCATTTGTAAAATTGTGTTCTTTACTTTGATACATTTATTCTATGTATTTAGTTGGTTTAGTTCGGAATATTTCGGATAATGTTTTCTTTGCTATTTGTTAGTTATTCTATGTGTTTAGTTGGTTTGGATCGAAATAATGGTAGATAAAATATGTCAATATTCTTGTAGAAATTGAAGAGTAATAGAAGTTTCGATAGTGGCAATCTGTAATGTGGAAGATCTGCTTTGCGAAAATTTGATAGAATATCATGTTTGGTTCCGAATGTTAATGTGTGCTAGTATTCGTAAACTCATCTTTCCAAATGGGTGGCTATAATATTGTACTTAACAGTGAAGCATCATCTTGTATAAATCTAGAATGAGTTTATGATACTTGAATTGTTAACTTGTTGTAGAGAAACAAATTGTGAAAGATTTTGGTGATGAGAATTTGATAGACACCGAAAATGACAACGTGATAGACAATTTGAACATATTGGATGATGATATATCAAGAGTAGATGGTGTGATTGTGCTTGAGGTTGGGATGAAGTTCAAGGATGAAAATAAAATGTTCGATTTTTATAAAAGATCTGCCTACGACATAGGTTTTCCAGTTCGAAAACTAAATTCAAAAAAGGATGACGATGGGGTTATGAGATATGTTATATTGACATGTAGTTGTGAAGGTCGCATAACAAGTAATACAAGCGGTTCTTTGAAACCTCAACCAACCATTCAAATGGGTTGTAAGGCTAGGCTGACTGCATCTTATGATATGTGTGGAATTTGGAGAATTAACACTATCCATCTTAAACATAATCATAAAACAAGTCCTTCGAAATCGAGGTTATAGAGATGTAACCGAGAACTAAGTGCACATGTGAAACGACGGCTTGAAGTAAACGATATGACTGGCATTCCTTTGCACAAAAGTTACAACTCTACGTCGTTGAAACGGGTGGATATGAAAACATGACTTGCTTGAAAAATGATTGTTGAAATTATGTTGAACAAGTGAGGTGATTAAGACTTGACAAAGGAGACACCATAGCAATACAATCCTACTTTTCGAATATGCAAGCAAGGTGCTCGGGGTTTTACTTTAATATGGATTTAGATGAAGAGTCCCGACTGAAGAATTTTTTTTTGGCTGATAATATGTGTAGGCAAGCATATAAGGAGTTCGGCAAGAATTTTTTTTTACCTTCAATTAGCAGTTAGTTGAAACCTCAATCAAACCATATAATAATTACGAAAGAAATGATCTAGACATTGACAATATTTTTACATTCTAACATAGTTAACATTCTAACATAGTTAACACTATAAAAGTGCAACATCTTCAGAAGTTAGATAACAAGTACCGCAGATACATAATACTCAAGTCGAGGCCTTCCCTTTGTTATCGACTTCGTTACTTACTTTATTCTTGCAGATTGTCACATTCACAGAAAATTTAAATTCTTGTTCGTCGTTTAAACGAAGCCTCGATTCGAACATGTCAGTAACATCTACAACTGATACGCTCGTCGCAGCATTAGTTGATGTCACACTAGTTATACTTGATTTACCTTCTCCAACCCATTCCCAAAATACGCATTTGCCACCGCAATAGTTGAACAAAATACCTTTGTTCTTATTCTTATTCTCCTTATCCACCTCAAAACACTTTACGAACACACATTTACACCATGGGCATAAGCATTTCTTCGAGCAATCCGCAAAGAAGTGCCCCTTACACCTACATCTATGACACAATCCGTGATTCTTTCCCGTCATTCTGAGATATGAACTAACCACATTGATCTAAAATGTTACAAATTGTCTCACAATGAATTTTCTCATCAACATCCAACAACATGTTTTACGATTTCCACTGTAAAATGAGATGAAATCTTTTGCAGCATTAAAACAAATTTTCTCACAAGAACATAAATAACTATGCTTAAAACGGCCAAAAAAATGAAAAATTGTACTTCTAATTTCCTCAAATTTAGTCATTATAAAGAAATCTTCCATGTACAAGATTATGATGAATGGATATTAAACTCTACCCCCATTACCTGTTTAGCCTTAAACCAGGATATGGTAGTTGTTGATACAGTCACGCCAATGTGAACCAAATTTCTCGCTTCTTCAGCAGCTGATTCTAGACATAAATTGTTCATTGCAAAAGTTGAAGTAGCATATTATTATCGTCAGAGTTATTACAACCCTCAAAACCCCATTAACACACCTAAATTACAAAAACAAAAAACTTAACACTAACTTAGCTGTAGATTTCGCCGAAGAAGACGTCGTCGAAAATGAATACAAACTTGTACCCGACTGGTTGACGAACAAAAGCGTGACAAAAGTAAGGTGACGGTGAACGGCATGTGAATTTGAGGAAAAGAGGTTTGGCACCGGTTAGGTTAATGTAATGAATGGGCTGGTTTTGAAAATATGACCCATTGGTCTTTCTTTTGAAATTTGTCAGTTTTCAAATTTTTTTACCAATCGTCATGTCATCTTGTCGTGGACAGTGTTAAGCAAACTATACACAAAGCACGACTGTTCGACAACAATGAGCATATTATAGATAGGTCCCACTAGAAAGGTCTGAGTTAAGGACATCGAGTTGCATGCATGTTGGGTCACACTTAACCCTTGACAATTGAGCTTCCGAGGCAAAATAATGTCAATTAGTTGAGGACACGTAGTGGTGATGTTTCCAAGGTCTGATGATCATCGTGTTTGTGGTTTTTCAACAAGAACCCCACCAATTAAGGCTAATTTAATGGCCTCTTGATACATGCTTTGCGAATCCCAAGTTTATTTAATGGTGTGGGTTCAAAAGGAGGTGGTGTGAGTCCAGACCGAAGGATCGGGTTGATCACCGGCGTGATTCGATCGGCAATGATGGTCGAGTTAGGTGGTCCATGCATGGGAGGCTCTATGGCGGCCACTTCAATTCTTGGCCAATCAAAATTCTTAAAAGAACTTGAAACTTAAAAAATCCTAATTTTATTGTTTTTAGATTTTATTTAACCCCTGATAAAAGTTGATGAAATGTGTAATCGAAAAATCTTAGGTTCCAAGAAATTTGTGATTAAAGATAATTATTGACTTTAACTTAAGATTAAAATCATATTTTAATTTTTATAAGGGACTTAGAGTATATAACTTAAGCATAATCAGTTTTTAATAGTTTATACTAGATCCTAAATTATTGGTCATATACTATAGAATAATTTAATTTATATGAAATGGTTGACATTGAATTGTAGAAGAGAAAAGTTTTGAATTCAAGTTTTACTATTTTTATTTATTTATTTACATGTGATAGTGAAATATATATAACATTAATGGTGGTAAATGGGCTGAGCGGTTAGACCGCTCAACTCGTGAAAGTCGGGTCGTGGGCGGCTCGAGCTCGTTAAATGACGAGCTCGAACACGAGCTAAGCCAGCTCATTCGCTCAACTCGTCCACAAGCTTGAGCCACCAGCTCAAGCTCGTGGCTCATCTTTGAACAGTGACCAAAACGGCCAATGTTTAAAGTTGCAACAGTCACTGAACTGAACTTTAAAAGTGGCTAGAACGGCCACTTTTATTTTTATTTTTTTAAAAAAATCTCCCTTTTTTTTCCCTATAAATATCCCTCCCATTCCCAATATTTTTTCACACAACTCTCAATCTCTACTCTCTTTTACATTTTACGTTCTTGATTCTAGAATCTATCACTACACTACTATATTAATTTCTCAATTCTACTTCTACATTCAATTTCAATTATTCAATATCAATTATTACACTACAAATTTACAATCACAATCTTACACATCAACTTTCTTTCAATTATTGATTTATTACTTATACATTTCACAATGAATCCACACTCATTTGTTGAAGGATTGTTCGGTATCAAAGGCGAATCACCTATCACGCCGCAAAGTCAATTTTGAAATGAATTTCGTCAGTCTAAACGAAGTACCTATTCCCTAAAATATTCCGAATTTCAATGCTCATGGAAGTAGTAATCCAATTTCTTTAGATGACGTTGATATTTTCGAAGCGAAACAGGAGGGTGAACATGAATAAGATATTCCCGATGCAAGAGGAAAGCAAAAGAGGAAAAAACAGGCAAAATGTTGGGATCATTTTAAATTGATTCAAACTGGTCATGTGGTCGATGAAGTTGCGGAATCTAAAGCATTATGTAAATACTGTCAACAACGATTGACATGACAAAAAGGCATTGGAACCACCCACATCAATCGTTGGGCTTCTTTCGTCGGTCAAACGCAACTGCAATTTGGTAGTCCAGGCATCGGTTCTACTACTACGCCACTTTCTACGTGGATGTGTTCGGAGGAGAAAGCTCGGACGGGAATGGTGAAGTTCGTTGCCGCTGATGAGTTGCCTCTAGCAATAGCGGACAACCAATATTTCGTCTCGTACGTGATAGAATATCTTCAACTAAGGTACGTTGGGGTAAGTCGAAACACTTTTCGTTCAGATACAATAGAATATTTCTTTCATACAAAGAAACTATTGATTGTCGATTTAGAAAAATATAGAGGTGTTATATCTTTAACTTCGAATATTTTGGAATGGATTAATAAACGAGGTTATATAGCTGCAACTGCACACTACATAGACCCACTTTGGTGTATGCATAAAAAAAATTATTGCTTTTAAAATTATTGAATTCCTTCACAACGCTAACAACATATATAATGTTGTTATGAACGTTATTAGATAATATCGTTGATTGAGTAAAATTTGTTCATTTACATTCGACAACGCTAGTGTTAATAGGGTAATTATCGATAAATTGTGCAGTGTACTACGACTCGATTTCAGTGGTTATTTGTTTCATATTCAATGTGTATGTCATATTTTTAATTGCATGACGGTTTGAAACATATTAAGAATGAAATTCAAAGAATTAGGGATGCACTAGTGTATCACANTCTTCCACCAATGTAAGTTGGGGTAAGTCAAAACACTCTTCGTTCAGATACAATAGAATAGTTTCTTCAACAAGTGTGCATGATGGTTGGAAACATATTAAGAATGAAATTCAAAGAATTAGGGATGCACTAGTGTATCACAATTTCACCTAGTAGAAGACAAGCATTTGAGGAATTTTGCGTCGAATCTGGGGTGACGAATATGAAAACATTTATTAGTGACGTAGTGCATAGATGAAACTCCACTTATTTATTATTAAAATTATGCGAATGCTTTGAACAATTAAAAACTTAATTTTATAACAATAGGCATATTAGAAACGATAATGATACTGTTTTGAATGAATCCGATTGGATTTTAGCTTTTAAATTTTAAAATATTTTAACAAGTTTTTATAATTCTACAAATATTTTGTCTGAAGTTTACTATCCCACTAGTTGTATGATACTTGAACATCTTTATATAATTGATGTGACTTTCATAGATATAAAAATGACCCCGATTTTAGTGCAATTATATATTCCATATAATTAGTTTAGAAAATATTGGGAAAACTTGCCTATGTAATTTTCGTTAGCGTACATCATGGACCTTCGAATGCATTGCATTCAGTAGGCAATGCATTTGGACTTGCCTACTGAATGCATTACATTTGGACTTACTGAATGCATTGCATTCATGTAATTTGGACTTACGTATGATGTACGCTAACGAAAATTACATGAATGCAATGCATTCAGTAGGCATATTATGATTAAAGGACCTACTGAATGCAATGCATTTGGACTTGCCTACTGAATGCATTGCATTGCCTACTGAATTAATTGATTACTTTANTTACATGAATGCAATGCATTCAGTAGGCATATTATGATTAAAGGACCTACTGAATGCAATGCATTTGGACTTGCCTACTGAATGCATTGCATTGCCTACTGAATTAATTGATTACTTTAATCATAATATGCCTAATAACAAAATAATTAAGAAAAGTTCAGAAAAAGTAATTGAATTCCGATGAAAGTACGAACGACGATGGCCAATGGTTTCTGCGATGGCAAACGACCTACTAACACCACTGGTTAACACTTTAGTTTCGAAGTCTGCTTTTAGTGTAGGTAAGAGAGTATTGTCCGAAGTCAGGAACTGATTGAAAGAATATATTTTTGAAACATTAATGTGCGTGAAAGACTGGTAAGATGGTAATTTTCGATTGTAGGATAAATATATTGAAATTGCATGTCGTCAAGTAAATGATATTTAATTTAACCATATTAATCAAAATTTGTTATTTTATAATACTTTTTTCAATTTTTTAAAAAATTTATACACGTAACAAGTTGTTCGTGTACAATTTTTAATTTTACATACTCGAAATTTAAGTAGTCAGTCCCAAACCCGGATAAAGGAGGAATGTTTATCTTTCTTTTTTTTTAAAAAAAAAAAAGTTTATCTTAAAAAAATGAAAAATGAACAAGCTCGCAACCCGAAACTCGGCTCAGCCCATGAGCTCGAGGGCCGAGCCGAGCCGCCCCTCGAGTAACGAGTCGAGCTTAGTTATAAACGAGCCACGAGTCGAGCCGAGCTCGTACGAATTAGGGCCGAGCCGATTGCCACCTCTATATAACACGCAGCTTAAAAATATGTTGAAGACTTGAAAATAAATGGTTAAAATAAGTTTTTATTTTATTTTATTTTATTTTTTAAGTAACGTTTTTTTTTAAATAAGTTTTTATTTATTTTGTTTTTTAAAATAAGTTTTTGTTTTAATTGTCATTTTTAAATTTATTTTATATATATAATGCAAAGTTGCTATTTTACCTCTTTTAAAATTAGTGAAATTTGTGAAAAGAAGTTGGCTAGTCATAGTGAAACGCTATATGAAATTAGGTGGACGTGATGAAATTAAATTAGGTGGTTATGGTGACACGAAATATAAAGTTGAGTAGTTGTTGAAGGATTTAAATCGAAGATAAATTATATGGAATAAATTCCTATTATCTGATAGTTTGAATTTCCACCTGAAAAGAGAGTTTAATACAAACACTATAAAAATAATGCAAGATTTCATTTTTAAATACACGTGATGTAACTTTGAATCTTCTAGCAAATATTTGGTTTCTTATACTTCATGTTCACTAAAATACATTGGTCTAAAGTACTTAAGAAAAAAAGAAAAAGAAAAAGAACACAATTTAATTATTGTTTAATATTTATTCCCGAGAAAAAAAATGATATTTAATATTGTGTATAATCTCAAGTCCGCCTTGAGCACAAATCTCTTGTCATTAACTTACGGATCCTCCATTACATTTTAACATAAGAGCATATTATGCACTTATTTGATTTCATTATTTTTAAAATACATTTTTTTTCTCTCTTCTTTTCAATTACATATTTTTCGATAAAATAATATTACACGCAAACTCAAATTTTTAATATTTATTTTTTAATCATATATTTTTCATCAATTTACTATTTTAAAATGTATTATTTATCAAATAATGGGGCCCAAGTACTACATCTTCATAGCAAGATGTCAAAATATTGTCTCGACACATCGATACAATATATAATTGTGGCTTGCTGTTTCCATCAAAAACATATTGAACAATTATCAATTCTAGATGAGTAGCTTTTTTGACTTGTGTTGTCTACCCTATCAACATTGATATATTTTTGCAAGATTTTGTGCACGTTGTCTACGTGTTATTCACGTCTCCCTATGAATATGTACAATAATTGATGTACAATATGAATAGAGAAATCAACCAGGGAACCACTGAGGCCAAGTAATTATTTTGCCTTTTTTTTACATAATTATTTTTATCAAAATGGACTAAAAATTTTGACTACCTACCAAGAAAAATATTAGCCCCCAATAGGTGATCATTATTTTTTTTTAAAAAATAATTTTTAAAAGAATGTGTAGTTAAAAATTGAAGAAAAATTTTATATTTACGTGCAAAATATTTTAATATGTAAATATGTAGAAAATGAGTATACTTATAAAAGGTTTTTTAAATAATTGTTGTAAAATAGGGGCTTAATAAATACCGTACTTTTAAGTGGCACGGGATAGAGTTGGATGCTGGTTAAAAAAAAAAGGACAAAAGAAAAGGCCCCCTCAAACACGTACCTTTTACTAGCCAACAAATACAAGTGGCACATTATCGAATGTAATTATGTGTGGTGCATCTTTACATGTTAGACATCTATTGAATAATACTGAAGATTAAAAATAATTAAGTCAAATAATTATGTATTTTCTCGTTATTTTTTTTCAAATTATTATGTTAAATCCGTCTTCATTGTTTTGTTGTATGGTTTTTACTATTTTGTCGTATGGTTTCTATAGAATCTATCGAATTATAAAGCTTAGCTGTTAACTACTTTGTGTAAAGTTCTAGTTGTTAAAGAGGGATCAAGTGTTCATTTAGATCTTCTTGGCATTATGTTCCCTTATGTGTAGATGAAATTCATCTTTTGGTGGCAAGAATTGAAAATGTTTTCTTTTATTATTGGCTTTCATATTATGTTAACAAATCATCTAAAAGTTGAAATTCTTAGAAACGACAAAAAGATTTATTTTTAATCAAGAGAAATCATGTGTGAAATTTAGTCAACTCGAGCAGATCAAGTTAAATAAAGCCATCGTGTATCCATATCTTAGTATGGATTGAATTTTGGCCTACCCGAAATTGAAAATTTTGGCTTGTGGATGATGATGGTCTAACTCGCATTCAATTAGAAACTACTATATTGATAAAAATCCATGAGTTAGTATTTCTATAAGTGAAGGCATATTAGCTTCAACACCAAGTTATTAACATAAGAAATTAAAATAGAAGAAGGTATTTTTCGAAAAGGAAGCAAAAACCTTGCACTTAGAAGTCGAAACACATTTACTCTTATTAGGTTAAGCTTTTAAATACTTATAAACGGTAAGTCTTATGAAATTTGTATCTTATAAAATATATGAATAAAAATAAGTTTAATCAACTTATAAACAATTATAAATTTTGCCAAACGTGCACTAAACAGTTTAGTCCAAAAACCCTTTTCTAACTTAAAGCACGTCGACACACACCCCTCCTCACCGTCGACAAAAAACTAATTTGACTTTTAACTTTACTCCCGTGATATTATTCAAAATTATTAGATTACCTGGAAAGGGAATTATTGGATGCTGGTCTTGTCCTTTTCCTAAATTCTCTTGTCATTTC
>CAIGRR010011580.1:0-12161 GCA_903798365.1 Fraxinus sp. 1973-6204
TTAACGAAAAAGTTTTATTAACCAATTCACCCCCCCTTGGTTAGTCAATCTTAGGCTTTCACATGTACCATCTACACTGCACACACTATGATATTATTAGTGAAACTCTACCGCGTGTGTGAGATTTGGGATGTCAGTCACATTTTATTACAATGACTTTGAACATGAATTGATCTTATTAGACCTAACCTCAAATTTATCCCATGCTATAAAAAAACTCAATATCTTATGTTCTTCTTCGAAGCCTATTAGACTTGAGCAATTAAGCCTGCGGAGTTTCTTATAACCTGGTGCCTATGGTCAACCGACTTGGGTTAACCGGCCTAAAGCTCGTTACATGGGTCATTTTAGTCGCTTAATGATGAAAAACCTGCACTTTACATATATATATATATAGCATGTCCTTTCTTAAAAAATTAAGGTTTGGAGTTCTACTTACAAAGAATTAGTTACACTTTACATACATGGGTTACTTATACAATTTACTCCATGGTAACTTGAACTAAGTATGTGGGAATGTTTACTGTAGATTGATTATACTTATGCATGCTAACGACTGTATTTTTGAGTGATTATATTTTAATGTTAAAAGTTATTTTTTATCCTTTTGTTATTTGTGAGAAAAAAGGGGAGAGAGAGAGTGGTAATTGAAATTGGTGAAAAGATGTATTGACATTTGTATTTTATGTCTGAAGGGTTGTTGGGAAAAGACATAGATACTTTTGCCTACTGCATAAAACCATTGTAAGTTTGCAGTAAGGAGGAGCATGTACATTGCATCTGTATTGCAGATCATATGCATATGACTTTTATTTGACTCAAAGGCATTTTATCATTTCGTTTCAGTTATGCTAAATTAAGTTTGACAATTTAGTAGTATCAATGTGTCTTCGTGGTATGTTGGGTTGCATTGATACTATATTTTGATTTAGCATGCATATTAAAACTGAACAAGTCTAATTGATTCATAAATTGCCTAAATTATATAAATTGCTTGAGTTGTTTTATTGTACTGTTTCCACACATTTTACACCGAGTGTTGAGTTATTTCTTTCAAGAAACAGGTGCTAATTAAACTGCAGAATTGTTCAAGTCAGTTAGTTTGTCATAAGTTTTGAGTCTGTAATGTATTTTTTATTACTGTCTTGACTTAGTTAGTAGTTTTGTCACAGAATGTCAAAGGGGGAGTTTGTTAGGTTTTAGATATTTTGTAGTTGACAATTCTGTAAACAAAATGATTGAATTGTACTTTGGTTATAAAGTTAAGGAGTAATGTGCAAATAGTTTAATATATGGTTATTAGGTATGGGGTTCGAGAATTGCAAAAAGGAGAAAAACTGCGTGGATTTTCGCTAGACTGTGCCAAGGTTTGGCTCGAGCTACAAAAGCAGAAATATCGTCGTTGGATCGTTGCAAAGCCTTCACTCGAGTGACAGCCTTCGCTCGACTGTCGCTGAGCTCTCGCTTGAGCGACGGGGTTATATGAAAAAATTTTATTTCGCGATTTCAAGGCTTTTTCCCTGGTTCATCTGTTTTATACCCTACCTATAAATACCAAATAGCCACAGAACATATTCTTTGAAGGTTGAACATTCAACAAACATTGTGCTTTCATATTCCTTTCATCTTTGAAACTTTCAACCTTCATAATTCTTTGATATTAAGTTCTTGGTAGTGAGAAAAACATCATATTCCAATCCAAATACCATACCACTACTTCTTCAACATCTGTTAGAGTTGCTGAAGATCAAAGGAAGGTGATTGAAGTTCTAGTCGGTGAAGAACGAGTTGTTCTTCGTGATCCACAGGAGATAGACGACTACACAAAGTTAGGAGTTGCTGCATGAGAGCAGAATCCAGGAGAGCTTTGAAAATTGTAGCTGGAATTAGTGCAGGGAAGTACAGAATTCAGGAGAACTATCGAAATTCCAGTCAAAAGATCAGATTGTACGTGTCATCGTCTAGTCTGGTAGACTGCAAGTTACGAATCATTTATAGTGGATTGACTGGTAAAGTACTCGGAGTTTTTCCCAGTTGGGTTTCTCCGTTATCATACTGTTGTTCTTTACTACTTTATTTATTAATTGTATGATCAGTGGTACTTAAACATAGGTAAAAATGACTTGCATGATAACCAGCTAGAGATAATTAATCGGTGATTTGTTTCCTATTAATCAATAATTTTAATTTCCGATAAAATACCTATTCACCCCCTCTAGGTATTGTTAGGGTCGAATTTGGCATTTTTCAATTGGTATCAGAGCACTGAATCGATTCNTTGACTTACATGATTAATCATTTAGAGATAATTAATTAGTGACTTGTAGCCTATTAATTAATAATTTTAATTCCACATAAAATACCTATTCACCCCCCCTCTAAGTATTGTTAGGGTCGGATTTCGCGTTTTTCACTATGATTGATTAATATGACATTTATTTAGTGACACCTCAAATGTCAACTTGTCAATCTATTCTTTAAAGGTCAACCTAAAATCTAGAGTGTCTACTTTTCAAAAAATATTAAATGTCAATCAACCTATGATTGATGGAGTGGCCTCTAGGAGAAGGCGCTTCAACCATCAAGATGATACCATGTCTTTTCGTCCAACCGTGACAATTTCTACCATTCTACTATAGAAGCTCGCACTTAGTGCCATCTAAATGAAATGTAATTTTATACACTCAAAAGTAAGGTTGCTATTTCATTTTTATTCTCTTAAGCCCTCATTACCCAAACACTAACATGGCTCATGTCTTCTGATCATCCCTATCCAAACACACCTATACAATTGATTGATTTGGTCGTCAAAGTGCATGCAACCACCTTCACCTTCGGAGAAGGCTACATATTCATAACTATTTGTTCAAGTGGGTATAAGTTTATCTGCTTGGACTTAAGTGGAGATGTGATTTGTTGGCCATGTCATTTGTACAGAAGTTGAGTCAACAAATTAGCGCCGTCTATGGAAATTCATATTATCAACCATAAGAAGACCTTTGGAAAAAGCTTATTAGAAAGTTCTTGAGAACGATAAGTATAAGGTCTTATGAGAACGATAATTTGGATTCTTAAGTCCAATTTATTACTTGTTAAACGATATTATACATTTATGATACAAAATATTTTGAATTGCAACCCAAATTTCAGTTTTGACGCATTTTATGATACTTATTTCATTCGAAATATTGTTTTAATGGTTGTATATATATATATATTCCACGACTAGTAGACTCTTCATAACATTAGAAACACATTATATTTGGTTGAGGGTGCACAAAATCTTGTAATAACAATCATTGATCTTGATTTTTGATACAACGAATTCTCCTCTTTTGCTTGTGATTTTTCCCATCTTGGGTTTTTACGTAAAATCTTGATTTATTGTTTGTGATTGATTTATTTAATCTTACAATTATCTTGCTTCATTCATACAAACTGGTGTTAGAGGGAGGTTGATTTTTCGCATGGCAATGATGAAATATGATATTCCACTATTGGATTGCAACACGAGATTTTCATTATGGCAGGTGAAGATACGAGCCGTGCTCGTACAAATGGATTTCGATGATGCTTTATTAGGGTTTGATAACATGCTTTCTTCTTGGATGGAAGAAGAAAAGTAACGTAGTGATCGGAAAAACCTATCACAAATTCATGAAAAAGAGTTTGACTAGTAAGTTTCACTTGAAGTAGCACTTGTATTCTTACCGTATGTCCAAATATACGTCTTTTGAGGATCAATTGATAGTTTTCGAAGAAATTTTACCTGATCTTGAAACTATGAAAGTTAAATATGAAGAGGAATTGAAACTATGAAAGTTAAATATGAAGAGGAAGATCTTGCATTGATATTGTTGTATTCACTGCCATCTTCATATATAAGTTTTGTAGACACTATTCTTTATAGTCGTGATACTCTCATGATTGATGAGATCTATGATACTTTACTATCGAAGGAGAAGATGAACCATCTTGTGGTTAGATTTGAGGGCTAGGCAAAAGGTTTGGTTATACGTGGGAGGAATCAAGATAAGAATTTTGGTAACAATATGAGGGATATATCGAAATTTAGACATTAAGAGAAGACATATCACTTCTGCAAAAGAAAGGGACACACTAAAGCTGAATGTTACAAATTAAAAAATCTGAGGATGTCTGCTATTAAAGAAAAAGGAAAGCAACCCGAGGATGTAGGAAAAGCTAGTAATGTAGGAGATGGCCAAAGTGAAGTAGAACTATTGATGATTGTTGATGGTGATTCCAATCCTCGTGGGGATTCGATACTTGACTCAGCTTGTACATTCTATATGTGTCTTAGTAAGGACTGGTTTACAACATATGAGGTGGTTTCAAGAGGTGCTGAGATTATGAGAAATAACGTGCTTTGAAAAATAGCTGGAATTGGATCAATCAAGATCACAATGTTAGACATGGCTATCAGGACACTTACAGATGTGAAACATGTTCTAGACCTGAAGAAGATTTGCATATCCTTGAGTATCCCTAATGCATATAGATACATGTACACTGGTAAAGGTGGATTTTTGAAAGACAACAAAGGTGCTCTTGTTATGATGAATGGAAAAAAAAAAAAAAAAAAAGCTTAACCCGATTATATGTATTGTAGTGATCTACAGTTGCAGGAGATGTCGTTGCCACCATTTCTTCCTTATCTAATGAAGAAGTTACTAAAATGTGGCATTTGTAGCTGGGGCATATGAGTGAGAATGAGATGAATGAATTGGGCAGAATAGGACTTCTTGATGGGTAGAGTGAGCAAAATGAAGTTCTGTAAGTATTATATTTTTGGAAAACAGAAAAAGGTCAAAATTATGAAAGGGAGTTACAATACGAAGTGAACACTTAATTATATTCGTTCGGATCTCTGGGGGCCAGCGATGGTGCCTTTTAGAGGAGATGCATATTATTTGTCGACAATAATTGATGATTTCTCCAGAAAGGCTTGGACTTTCCTCTTGAAATAGAAGAGTGATTTGTTTGCTACTTTCAAGGAATGAAGCAATGATTGAGAAGCATATTGGAAAGTAGGTACAATGCCTTCGCACAGATAATGACTTGAAGTTTTGTTCAAATGAATTCAATAATTTCTATAAGATAAAAGCGATTATGAGACACTTGACAATACGCCATACTCCGAAGCAAAATGGTGTGACAGAAAGGATGAATAGGACTTAGACGGAAAATGTCTAGTGTATGCTTTCAAATTTTGGGTTGCCTAGGACATTTTGGATTGAAGTTCTTCTACAGCTTGTTTTATCATCAATCGTCCACCCTGAATTGCTATTGAGAAAAAGACATTAGAAGAGGTATGGTCCGCTAGCCCTCATAATTACCCAGATTTAAAAATATTTGGATGAATTGCTTATCCTTATGTTGATAATGGGAAGTTGAAACCGAGGTCTAGGAAGTGAATATTTATTGGTTATAAATTCGGGGTTAAGGGATAAAAGCTTTGGTGTGCAGCAACTAGTAAGGTAGTGATTAGTAGAGATGTGGTGTTTGATGAACATGATGTGGTTCAAAATTTACCTCGAAAAGATTCTAGTTTTACAACTCAGAAGGAACAAAGCACTCAAGTGGAGTTAGAGATCGACTTGGGATCTAAACCAGAGTCTTCAGCTCAGTCCAGTTCAAAAGTGAAAGAGAGTGCCGCTTTGCCAATACCACCAATGGCATCACACTATTCTATTGCTAAAGATGACCTAGTAGGGTGATTAGACCTCTACAAAAGTATGGAGAAGCTGACTTGATAATATATATGCATGGAATGTGGCTAAAAAAATATTGATTCCAGTATGAGCCTACTATATACATAGAAGCAGTATGTTGCAATGATTTTGGCTGATAGATGATTGTTATGCAGGAGGAGATGGAATCACTTCATAAGAATGGCACGTTAGACTTAGTGAAATTACCCAAGGAGAAGAAAGTTTCTCATTGTAAGTGGGTGTTCGAAAGAAAGAAAGGTATACCATGAGTTGAAGATGCCAGGAATAAGCAAGATTATTGGCTAATAGTCAGATTCTAGGTATGGACTTTATAGATGTGTTTTCTCCAATTGTAAAGCATAGCTTAATTAGAGCTTTGCTTGGTATTGTGGCTAAGCATGATTAGGAGATGTGAACAACATTCTTGCATAGAGAACTTGAGGAGGACATCGTTATACAATGTTTCATGGTTATTGTAAAGGAGGACTGTGTACAACCTGAAGAAGTTCCTTTATGGCAAAAGCAGTCATCGAGACAATGGTATAAATGTTTGACTCATTCATGACTACTCATGATTTTAAAAGAAGTAGTTTTGATAGTTGTGCGAACTTTAGGAAGTGTGATGAGGGGTCGTTTACATATCTACTACTTTATGCTGATGATATATTGATAGCTACCAAAGATAAAGAAGAGATAGTGAAAGTAAAAGTTCAACTCAGTGAAAAGTTTGATATGAAGGATTTGGGAATAGCGAAGAATATTTTTGGAATGGAGATCTTGATGGATAGGAAGGCTAGTAGATTATACTTGAGTCAGAAAAGGTACATTGAAAAAGTACTTCACAGGTTTAATATGATGAGTGCAAATGCTGTCATACTATTTTAGCTGCCCATTGTCCAGAAACTAGTAAGGTAGTGATTAGTAGAGATGTGGTGTTTGATGAACATGCTATGGTTCGAAATTTATGTCGAAAGGATTCTGGTGTTACAACTCAGAAGGAACAAAGCACTTTGGTGGAGTTAAAGATCAGTTTGGGATCTAAACCAAAGTCTTCATCGCAGTCTAGTTCAGAAGTGAAGGAAAGTATCGCTTTGCCAACACCACCAGCGGTACCATAGTATTATATTGTTAAAGATAGACCTAGTAGAGTGATTAGACCTTCATAGAAGTATGGAGAAGCTGACTTAGTAGCATATGCATTGAATGTGGCTAAAAAATATTGATTCTAGTGATGAGCCTTCTACATACACAGAAGCAGTAAGTTGCAATGATTATGGCAAGTAAATGATTGCTATGTAGGATGAGATGTAATCACTTTATAAGAATGGCACGTAGGACTTAGTGAAATTACCCAATGAGAAGAAGATTGTTCATTGTAAATAGGTGTTCAAAAGAAAGCAAGGTATATCTGGAGTTCAAGATGTTAGGTAAAAGGCAAGATTAGTGGCTAAGAGTTATAGTTAGATTTTAGGCGTAGACTTTATAGTGTTTTCTCCAATTGTAAAACATAGTTCAATTAGAGCTTTGTTTGGTATTTTGGCTAAGCGTTATTTGTAGCTTGAATAGTTGGATGTGAAAGCATCATTCTTGCATGGAAAACTTGAGGAGGACATCTATATGCAACAGTCAGATGGTTTCATAGTTATCGGAAAATGAGGATTATTTTTGCAAGGTAGAGAAGTCCCTTTATGGCCTGAAGTAGTCACCGAAGCATTGATATAAAATGTTTGACTCATTCATGACTACTTACAACTTTAAAAGAAGCAGTTATTATAATTGTGTGTACTTTAGAAAGTTCGATGATGGGTCATTTAGATGTCTACTACTTTATATTGATGATATGTTGATAGCTGCCAAGGATAAAAAAGAGGTAATGAAAGTGAAAATTCAACTTAGTGAAGAGTTTGATATGAAGGATTTAGGAGTAGTAAAGAGAATTCTTGGAATTGAGATCTTGAGGGATAGAAAGGTTGGTAGATTATAATCGAGTCAGAAATGGTATATTTAGAAAGTAGTTCATAGGTTTAATATGATAAAGGCAAATGCTGTTAGTACTCTTTTCGCTGCCCACTTTAAGTTGTCATCTATTTTTTTGTATAAAGTCAGATAAAGACATTGATTATATGTCATGAGTTCCTTGTACAAGTACAGTTGGATCATTAATGTATGTTATGATTTGTATATGCCCAGATTTGACACATTTAGTCTGTGTAGTTAATAGATACACGGCAAATCTTGGTAAGAAACATTGAAAAACAGTGTAGTGGATATTCAGATACTTGTGTGGCTCTACAAATGCTTGTTTTCATTTTGAGAGAAATACAAATAGAGTCATTGGTTATGTTGATTCAGATTGTGTATGAGATCTTGATAACAAGAGATTACTTACATTGCATGTGTTTATCATTAAGGGTTGTGCTATCAGTTGAAATGCTACATTACAGAATATAGTGGCATTATCTACTATTGAGACGGTGTATATGACTATAAAAAAGGTTTGTAAGGATGTGGTTGAGGGGATTGTTTGGTGAAATTAGTGAAAACTTGTAGATGTCTACTGTTTATTATGATAGTCAGAATACTATCTTTTTTACGAAGGATCAGATGTTTTCGAAAGGAAAAAGAACAATTATGTGAAGTATTACTTTTTACGTAATGTGATTGCTCGTGGTGATATTGTAGTGAGTAAGATTAATACTAAGGAGAACCCCGTTGATATATTGACTAAGACACTATGTTACCAAGTTTGAGCATTGCTTAGACTTTGTTGATATTTATTGTTGAATTAGCCTTTAGGGGCATGCGAAAGAGGTAGAGAATTGATTGTTGAAGAGTGAAGAGTAATTTTGTATTTTGAAATTTATGTCAATGTGGAGATTTGTTGAATTGTGACCCAAATTTCATTGAGAATTAGTGTTTCAGTTGAAAGGAAATTGGTATTTGGTTGAAGAGGTCTTGAAGGAGTCAAAATATAGACTAAGGAGAAAAAATCGGTGCATTTTCGCTCGCTGAACACCTAGAATAGAGAGTTTGGCGCTCGTTGGGGGCAAGCCTGCGCTCAAGCGCTAGTACGATCGCTCGCTATGCACAAGGCATGCCGTTCAAGCAATCGTCTTATCCGACCGGCTTGTTTTTCAATGTTTGACAAGTTTTATGATACCTATTCCATTCCAGACATTGTTTTAGAGGTTGTATGTATATTCCACGACTTGTATATAACATTAGAGACATATTAGATTTGGTTGAGAGTGCATCCAATCTTGTAACGACAATAATTGATTTTGGTTTTCTATCTAGCGAATTCTTCTCTTTCGTCGGTGATTTTTTCCTATTTTGAGTTTCCACGTAAAAATTTTGGTGCTTTTGTTTGTGATTGATTTATTTCATCTTGCAATTATTTTACTTTATTCATAATAAAATATTTACAAGAATAGGCATAGTTTAGAAATGATTTAACTTTTTTCTGGCTTGGTTTAACAAAAAAAAAATGAAAATCAATCTACAATGTAGAATGCTAAAGGGCATCTAGGTATCTTTTTACTCCAATTATATCAAATTACATTATTAATAGGGCTTTGGGCCTGTTTGTAGAGGCCAAGTAGATATACAAATAGTGGAAGTTACATAAAAATATGTGTTTAAAGATCCATTTTTAAAAATTAGGTTTGAACTTTATATTCAATTTTTAGGTTTTTATCATTTTAATTAAATATCAGATATACAATTTTCATCCCAAACCTTAAAAATCATTTCCATTTTCTTTCTATCTCCATCTCTTTGTCTTCTCTCTCTCATGTCTTCTCCGTCTTCTTTCCTCTCTCTCTCTACCAACTTTCATCGACGACGCCTCCCATCTCTGCACGCGATCCAGATATGCTTCGCTCATCACCCCACGATGTAGATCCATCCTTCTCCTTTTTTTGAGTGGTAGAGGTGCGGAGTGCTGTGGTGGTGGACGTGTGCAGTCGGTAGTGGNTCATGTCTTCTCCGTCTTCTTTCCTCTCTCTCTCTACCAACTTTCATCGACGACGCCTCCCATCTCTGCACGCGATCCAGATATGCTTCGCTCATCACCCCACGATGTAGATCCATCCTTCTCCTTTTTTTGAGTGGTAGAGGTGCGGAGTGCTGTGGTGGTGGACGTGTGCAGTCGGTAGTGGGAATGGAGATCGGGTGCTGTGTACAGTGATGTGCTTTGGTGCGGTGGAGGTGGAGGTGTGCGGTGCAGTGCGGAGGTCGGTGATGGTGGGTTTATGCGCCACCGCACAAATTTTTCCTTATCATCCAAGATGGCGGCAATGTGAGCGCCACCCCGCTCGCAACATTCTGGTGGTGAGGCAGTAGTGGTTGTTGGTGGGTTGCAAAATGGTAGTGGTGGTTGTGCATTTTTTTACGGCGGCGGTGGTGCGTTTCTGTTGTTAGTGGTGGTATTGTGGTGTTGGCAGCGGCGGTGGTGGTGACGGTGCGGTCGATATGGTGATGGTGGTGTAGTGGAACTATGTAGGATACGTGCAGTAGTAGTGAGTCTTGTGGTGTAATCTGTTTGTGATAGTATGTGCTGTGTTACAAAAATGATGGTGGTGGTGTGTGCAGTGTCACGGTGGAGGTGTGTGGTGGTGAAAATTGAGATCTCTGGTCGTGCTGCGGTGGAGGTGGAGGTGGATGTGTACGGTGCGGTGGAGTGTCTTGTGTTGTGTGCAGTGTCGTGGCTGTGGCGATGGGGATAGTCATGGGTGGGATGAGATAAGATGGGGTGGGGTGAGTGTCTGTGACCAATTATTTAGTTGACTGTGACCAATAATTGGTTAATGTTTGACAAATAAATAATATGATCTAAAAATTGTGACTGTGACTTACAATTTATTAAGTTGTAGTCGAGTTGACCAATAAAATATTTTAATTTGTGGCCGAGAAATAACTTGTGACTAAAATTCTTGATTTGTGACCAGAAAGTAAGTTGTGACCAATAATTTGATAAATTTGTAGTGAATAAATGCGTTGTGACCAATAAAATTTTCGATTTGTGACAGATGAATAATGTGTGACCTATAGATTTTGGATTCGTGATCGAGAAATAGTCAGTGACTTATAAATTTTTTGATTTATGATTGAGAAAAATTTTGTGACCAATAATTTGATAAGTTGTAACCGAAAATTTATTTTTGACTAATTAATTAGATAAATGTGACCAAATTGCGTATGATTGTGACCTTAACAATTGTCGGAATTGGAACAGTCGTCAAAATAAAGCGACGGTGGAATGGTCACTGAAATAATGGTCGAAATTAAGCGGCTGCCATAACAGTAGCCGGAATAGTCGTCGGAGTAGAGCCAGTCGTCGGAATAGAGCGACTACCGGAACAATTGCCGGAGTAGAGCAGCCACTGGAACGGCGTCGGAATAGTCCCCGGAGCGGTAGGGATGGTGGAGGTGGAAGTGGAGTGGATTAATTATATTATATTACAATTGAATATTTAATTAATTAATAAATACCTGATTTTTACAATTTTGAAACTTAAGACATGAAAATTGATTTGGTCATAATTAAAACCTGATACATGAATTCTTCCATACAAATAAGCAAAGCTCTCCAAACCAGATGAATAAGACCGGCCCTGCCCTAAGTGAGTGCTAACACTTCCATTTTGAATCGAAATATATATTTTCTTGCTTGAATTGAATTCTCTAGTGATAAATACGAAAAAACAAGTTAAGACATATTAGATTTGGTTGAGAGTGCATCAAATCTTGTAACAACAATAATTGATCTTGGTTTTCTATCTCGCGAATTCTTCTCTTTTATCGGTTATTTTTTCCCATTTTGAGTCTCCACATAAAAAGATTTGTGCTTTTGTTTGAGATTGGTTTATTTCATCTTGCAATTATTTTACTTCATTCATAACAAAATATTTACAACAATAGGCATAGTTTAGAAATGATTTAACTTTTTTCTGGCTTGGCGTAAAAAAAATGAAAATCTATCTACAATGTAGAGTGCTAAAGGGCATCTACGTATCTTTTTGCTTCAATTATATCAATTTATCATTATTAATAGGGCTTTAGGCCCGTTTGCAGAGGCCAGGTTGATATACAAAGAGGAAATTACACATACACCTGGTTTTAAAATACCATTTTCACAAATCAAGTATCTAGTTTCATAATTCAAATTTCAGGTTTTAATTAAAAATTTAAATAAAAATATTATTTTTATTTTTATATCTACATAAACTATCTAAACCTTAAACTAATCTACACATCTCCACTCTCTCACAGTCTCTCCAGGAACCGCCGTCTCCCCAGAGCAACCATCCTATCTCCGTCTCTCCACTTTCTCCTCCATCGACAACCCTCGTCCGACGACTTTGTGCAGATCCAATGGTCTTGGTGCAGATATGTTTTTCTTCCTTTTTTTTTTTCATTTTTGATTGA
>CAIGRR010011663.1:0-12256 GCA_903798365.1 Fraxinus sp. 1973-6204
CTCCTTTATTGTTTCCGTATGGTGCTTATGTGGATTCTATTTGCGATCCGATAGGATTTCATAACAAGTTGTTAGCTCCTTCATTGGAATTGTCCTTGTGTAAAGATTTAGATGTCCATTTGTTCTTCTATATGCTCTGGGACTGAGATCAAAGAATCTTGAACTTCCTTCACAACATCTTGAATTTCCTTCGTTTGATCGCTTAGGACAGATGTCAGATCTTTGTTGCTTCAATATTTCAGCCTTTGGTGCTTGATCCTTCTCACTTTATGCTTGGGAGTTTCGTCACTATTACCATATATAGACATTCATCGAAGAAAATTTTCTTATTCCTTAAATATCTCAACATCATAATTAGTAATTGGTAAGAGTTTGGGAGTGACCCGAATTCTAGTAGAGGTCTATTGGGAGTTGGTAGTATGAATTGGAAGTCCAAGATGGATTAGGAAAAGGAATCGCGTGAAGTCGCTCACCAACTACGCAGGAGGCGCTTGAGTGCTCATTTGAGATACATGAAAGATTCTTCACAAACAGAGGACCTATCTCAGGAGGAATTGAGATAAGAGAGCCAAAAGTTGATGAAGTAAAAAGGGAAACAGAAGAACCAACAAGTTCTAATAATCCCAATGGTGACGAGAAAAGGCCAATAGGAGATCATAATCCTAGACCTTACCCAGAGAAAAATGAAAATCAAAACCTTCTAATCTCTGAATTCATTCCTAAAAAGGCTAGCCAACAAGTAATTATCCTTGATTTGGATTGTACTTTGGAGCCAGAAAAACTTATTGACGCATGGTACAGCCATATCATGGTTGCTATGATAGTCAACAAAGAAATAATAAGAAGCGAAACTAATTCATGGAATTGTGTTTTAGCTAGTACAAGAGGAAATGCAAGAGCCTTTCTAAATACCTTTGATTACAACATAAAAAATGCTATTTGGGCAGATGCACATGCAAACATTCCAGATTTTATTAAAAGGATTGTGGAACAACTCTACAAACAATTTACTGGACAAACTTATGAAGTTTTCAAAAGGGGCACATTAAATTTGATTGCTATAAGTTACTGAATAAAGAAAAATTAGTTACTGCTGATTAGAAGGGAAACAACCAGAAAATTCAGGTGAAACCAGTTTTGTAGAAGATGGATATAGTGATGGAGAACTTTTAGTTATTTTTTACGGCCACTCCAAACATAAAAATGATTGGATTCTTGATACAACTTACACTTTTCATGTGTCCAAATCGAGATTCGTATTCAACATATGAAAGTTTCCAAATGTGCTCTCGTAATGAGAAATAACTCATTTTGTAATATAACTGGTATTGTAAGGGTCAAAATTAAGATGTTTGATGGGGATTGTCATGACACTTGGCGATGTGATATATGTTCCAGATTTGAAGAAAAATCTTATCTCTTCGAGTACTCTTGATTCAAAAGGGTACAAGTACACTGGTGAAGGTGGGGTCCTGAAGGTTATCAAAGATGTTCGTGTTATGATGAAGGGGTTGAGAAGGTTTCAATTATGTCTTGTAGGGCTTTACACAATCTTTTTTGATACAAATCAGCAAAAATTAAGTACTCGAGTGGAGTTTAAGATTGGTTCAATACTGTTGGAGTTTGGTTTAAGGTCTATATTAGTGAGTACATCTCAATCTAGTTCACAAGTTACGAGTAATGCCGCTTTGCCATCACCACCCGCAGTGCTATAGTATTCTATTGCTAAAGATAGATCCAGAAGAGATATTAGGCCTCCACAAAGGTACAATGAGGCTAATTTGCTTGCTCATGGTTTGAAAGTGGTTGAAGGTATTGATTCTTATGAATAACCTTCTACAGAAGTAGTTAGTTGTGTTGATTCTAATTTTGCTGAAGATCTTGATAAGAGAAGATCTATAAAATAGTATGTTTCTACCCTATTTAGTCTTTGCAGTTGAGTTTGCCCTTGTGGGCTTTTGTGGAAGAGGTTGAGAGTTTTGTTGAAAAACATTTTTTCTGTCAAAGAGTTAAGTTTTGTTCCTCGCATTGGAATTTGTATCAAGGTGGAGGTTTGTTAGAGTTGGGATGTGACTCGAATTCTATTGGAGATTCTATTTGTATTCTCTTGTGAATTAGTAGTATAACTTGAAAAAGTCTTAAAAGGAGTTCAAGATGGATTATGAGAATGAATCATGTGAAGCTGCTCGCTCGAGTGTTCATTTCAGTAACTTCAAAGCTCGCTAACTATTGGTAGCCGCTCGAGCGGTTGTGCCACTGCTCGATAGCCACTAGACTGCCGCTCGAGTGGCATATTCGGCAGCACTCCAATTGTGATTCTAACAGTTTTTGGACTCCTATTCAACCTCGAACACTTCGTTACTAGTTTTTCCTATTATATTAAGATTTCACCTTGTCTTAAGCTCTTCTTTGTATTATAAATATGAGGAGTGAATCTCTTGGAAAATTCATCTTTACATTTTACACAATTTGTAATCCTCCATATTTGATATTAGTGAATTATCCTGTCAAATATACTCAATAAAAGACTCGATGTCCCTCTATGTGAGGGATTCTCTCATTATAGATACATTTCAGGCTGTGAACCAGTTATGTAGTCATTTTGAAGCCTACAGAGATATTCCAAAAATCACAGAGCTGAGAGAGAAGTTTAAGAGCATAAAACAAATTCTCAAATCTCATGTGTTCTCAGATTTTTCCAGGTATACGGTATACCTGCAGTTTAACGATTGTTTCTTTTTGATATGCTATTGAAGAACACAAGTTATAAGGAGTCTTCTCTTGTTGATTTGAAGTTTGTTATCCACTTGCACGCTATATTGAACCTGTCTGATTGGTGTATATATTAATTCCATAAATTCTCTTAATGGCCTAATAGTTTTTTGTCTTGGAATTTTTTTCTAATATTTAATCTTTAAGATACGTTTGCCAGATTATGTGAAGTTGTTGCTAGTATAAGATAACATCAATTGTCTGTCAAATATACTCAATAAAAGACTCAATGTCCCTCTATGTGAGAGATTCTTTCATTATATAGAAACCAAAATAACAACTAAATATAGTAGCAATCAATTACAATATTAATTAATGGTAAAAACAATCTATCTATAATAGTCGTAATATTTGACGGTTTCCGGAATCTTATTCAATCTTCGACGATATCCATAATCTTATTCAATCTTCCTCAGCCTATGGTTTTTTCCCTGGGTTTTCCATGTAAAACAAACCAAAACTTGGTTTGATTTGTATGGCAGTTCTAGATTACCTTTGCATTAGGTGGACCATCTCATCTTGCAACAACAAATGAACTTTGGATTCTTAATGCAGGATAGAATTTCACAATGTGTTCATTTATCCATGTGATTCTATTGTATTCCATTTTACATTTTTTCTCCAAAAAAAAAAAAAGTAGAAAAATAGAAAGAAAAAAAAGGAAAAAAAAAAAAAGAGGGAGACGAACTTATTGTAATTATATTACATGTTGTGTATGAGATATGGATTGACCTCCTGTGTGTTTTTTGCATATTTTATCTTTTTTCCCTCTGCTTTTAATTTTAGCACAAATTTGTGCTTATTCTGATCCCAAAATTTCTTGTGATCAGTTGCAGGAGAACATTGATCTTTTTTGTCGCGCAAGGAACAATTTAACTACAGTGTTAAATGAGTACGTTATTCATTTAATGCATATTATGTTTTTTGCTTTTTAATACTTTGATTGCTTTCTCTGTGGATGGTCTTTTGAAGCTACAAAGTTTTTGGTGCTTGCAGAATGAGAAGTATGCCTGGGATAATGAGTCGGATGCCCCCACTTCCTGTAATCATAAATGAGGAACTTGCAAGTGGTATTTTGCCTAGTTCATCTCAGGTGATATCGCTATCACTGCTTTTGAATATCTCGGTACACTGAGGATATCTTAATTTCTCAATAAAAATCTTGCCCTTCTTAGTCACCAGATCTTATCCTATTTTTCATGCATGGAAAGTGTGAGGTTTCCTTGCTTCCTCTCAAATTAATATTTTCGATCATACACAGTAGCAGAAGCTGACTAGTACTGCTTGATTATCTCTTAATTTAAATTTAGATCTGGCGCGATGTTGCGTATAATATGATGCTGTACTGGAAAAATAAAGACACTACAGTGAATTTGTTATAACTACTTTCATTTCTTTATTAAGCCTTACATTTTATCTCTGAGAAGTTTTCACTGGGGCAAGGTGGTATGAAACTATTCATTATTTTCTAAATAATAATCAAACAATTTTATGATGCTTTATGTCATTCAATTCAAGCTAATTTAAATAAAAAGCTCACAAGATAAAAAACACGGTGCCATGAATTTTGCTTCGGAGGCTGCTTCGTTTAAATTGCCAAATTTTCCATAACCTACGCGTGAAAAAGAACCATTCTCTCTATACATTGTATCACATCGTCTGCTGGTAACCTTTTCTTTAGACTTATTTTCTCGATGGTGCTTGTGAGAGTTTTGACGATTTGTTTCTTAGACATTCACATACACCATAATATTTATGTTGTTTTTGTTGTGGTTGATTTCATTTTCGTGCAAATTGTTCAGGATGTTTTACTTTCTGGTTTCTGCTGCTGAGTTGGCAACATTTCAATTTGCGCAGTCAAACCAATAGAGCTCACTATATAAATTTTTCTTGGTTTCTTCAGCCCGTGATGTTTGGCTCATCTAGTGGGATCTCTCTGAAGCAGGAGCCGGGTTGTTGATTGGAAATTCTTGTCGTCAAGTTCATATATCTGGTCTTTGTAAGTAGAGTTCTGCTGTAAATGTGCGAGTATCTGGATCCCGAGGTAATAATAACTTTCCAGAGATCCCCTTTTTGGAAGCCGAAATATTTGCTGGAGCAGATACTAGAAAAAGAGATGAAAATAATATTGACTCACCATTATCAGTTGAAAAAGCTAAATGTTTAGTTGCCTTCACAGAACAGAAAAAAGTTTGGGTCTTTTCCTCTAGATTTAGAAACCTTGAGTCAATTGCAAATTCTATCATTTGTGTATTAGTCTGATGCGTGCATGTAATAATGCTGATATTTTGAAGCGCTAATGTAGTAAGCAATTTGATAACAAGGACGTAAATATGAACAATCTTCTAAAGGAATCAGCATCATAATGAACAAGATTTTTTACTCGTCATATCTCGTGAAGTATGATGTTTTTTGAAAACTATGATTTGAAATTATGATACATGTATGCAGTACTTGAAATGATTGAAATACATGACAACTATTCAAAAAGCGGCTACTCTACGTTTATAAATCACCCCTCGTGGATTTTTCTCTTTTTTCTCGTATAATGCTACTTATAAGTTTAGGTGCTAGTGAGTCTTCTAATTTATGATTTATCATAACGCATTATAATTTATCACAACTACACTAGGGATGGGGAGAGGGTTATTTTTGAAGAACCTTTCCCATTAAATTTAATTGCTCGAGGGGAGAGAAATCCAGTTGTTCTCAGTGTCAAATTGTGATCTCATTTGGTTTCGAGTAGACCCGTTTTCTTATTAATTCGTGACTACATTTACATATCAATATTACTTTAATAAATAGCAGCGGGATTTTGATCAAGATCCCGTTTCATGTCCAAACTGCTGCTTTTTAAAGTGAGTTCAAATTCTGATGTTTTATTTTATTTTTTGAGCAAGGAAACTCGTAACCAATGAACCCAGGACAAGTATTATGATCCATATTTCATTACCTCTTAGTGCCATGATCCCGATTCAAGACACTCGAAAATAAACATTCAAACAATTATTTTAATAAAATTAGGAAGGGGGTCGTCCTACGTTTTAAACTTGAACAAACGATACTAATAAATTTAAGAGGGAGAGGTCACGTTAAAATCTACGGCCTTGGATATCAGCTCATGAGAACGCATTTTCTTGGGAAATTTCTGCATGAACACACTTCTTATCAATCAAACTGCCGCTGTAGCTAGTTGCAATAAACAAACCACCTCGTACATTTAATACCAGTTCCATGTAAGAACATTGCCATCCATTTATGATATACCAATTAAAATGTAGAGAAATCGAATAAAAACATTGTTTAAAAAAAAAAAAAGAAGCTAAAAATCAGTCCTTATGAAGTAGGAATCGAAAATGTTTCGGCATTAGAGCCCAACTGCAGTTTTCTCTGTGCATTACTTCAAAATATCCCACCAGACAGAAAATGTAGAATTACTAGATGAGCAACTCGGTCCATAAAAACATAATCAAAGCTGAAAATGCAGATAAAAATTTGAGCTGATAATCCTAGCAAAGTTTTCACAAGTTATAAAGCAAGACAAAACCTAGCAAATTCTCACAATGGCTTCATTTGTCGGACTTCTTCACCAACTTATCATAGAGAATCCTGTCATCTCTTCCCGTGTTGCTCTCCAATAGGGCACTTTGCACAAGTTCCTGATTATTTGAAAATTATTAATCGAGAGTTCACAAAACACGCACTTATATTACAATATAGAATGGTCATCATAACCAACCTTGACATCCCGGTGCGGGAGGAACTTCCCTAAATTATGGATGATCAATCTCAAATCTTCGACCTGAAAGTAAATAAACCGTATTATATCATCTATATTCTTTGTAATTATCAAACAAGGAAGGAGCAAAATAAAGTTTTTACCCGAACATATCCCACACGATTTCGATCGAAAAACCGGAAAGCCTGCTACAACAGGAAAATCAATCAGAGAACATAATCTAGCAAGGGTAGTTAACAGAATTGAAGTAGGGAACTTGCAGTAACATGCCTGCAGCAGTTTCTTGTCAACAACGGCAACCGGGGTGTCTTTTGTCTTTGGTTCCACCTTTGTCACCTTTTCTTTGTTGCTCGTTTCCACAATGGTCTCTGTCTCTGGAGCTTGCTTTGTTGTCTCCTGCTCTTTGTTCTTCTCTTCCACAGTATCGGTTTTACTTTTAGCATCAGCGTCTGTCTTTTTATCTTCAACAACTTTCTGCATGGACACCTAGATCAGGTTACAACAGTTTGTCGTTCGGAGGATATATTGAACAGTTTATATACAAATATTTGTATTAGTTCTGATGAACCGTCGAATATTTGTTGGAACACTAACGGGGTAAATTAGGACTGGCTTCCCTTACACGTGGTGTGGCTATGGTCCCCATCAACCTTCAAAAGTGTGGTTTTGGGCCTCCAACCTATTTAAAGTGGCGAACTGGGGTCCCTAAGCGACCAAAACCATCGATGTAAAAGTTAAAATCGCATGCGACCATCCCATGACTCATGGCTAGAAGGCAAAACCGTCAAACCACCTCCAGTTCAACTGAAAATGACGAGCAATTTTATCGTCCAAATTGACAACTTTAATCGCCTAGGATCCAAATTCAACAATTTAAATAGGTCGGGAACCCAAAATCTTGCCGTTGAATGTTGGGAGCCCATAACCACACCATGTGAAAGGTTAGGAAGGCCAACCCTTATTTACCCCAACTAATATAAAAATATATATTTTTCTTTTGCTGGTCAATATTTCAAAAAATATAAATATGCACATTGATGTAGATGTGGGACAGGAGCCTGATGTGTTTTGTAGTTTTGTGTATATATAGAATGAAAAACAATAAGGAATCGCAATTGAAATTGAATGAATTACATACAATGCCAAGCATTCGAGAGGCTTGTTCTCTCCCCCATTAAACCTACATTTTTTCCCAATGCCTCTAACCATGAATTGTTAAACAATATTTCATCCTTCTCAATGAACTAATCCAACTTCAATATCACTGAGCATCCATCTTCAACCCATACCACATCCTGAATCACTTAAACAGACCAGTTTTTCCATTAAGCTAATGATTTAGCAAAATTATTTTCCCAACTCCATTTTCTACTACCTCAATTAACAGGATCCCGCATCACAGGTAAGTTCTATTTCATGCTTTACCTAAATCTGGGAGAGAACCAAATGTCCTTGATAATTAAGCCTCCATTTGGAAAATTATAAATGGTTTGTAAAAAGGAATAGTAGTGGGTCCCACGGAATGAGTAAATAATAATTAGTCATGAATATGTGATTTAAATTAATGTTTGACTTCGAATTGTGTATCCAAACAGAGGCTAATATATTGAACACGGTAGCAACATTGTCACACAACCCACCCCAACCACCAACTAATAAACCCATGAAATGAAAAAAGAAGGGAAATCACAACAGCATATGAAAGAGATGGAAAATGAAAGATGAAAACTCTTGCCTCAGTTGAGTCATGTTGGGGGCTTGCATCAGGAATTTCTTCATCTTCCTCAGGATCTTCCTCCGGGTCTTCCTCATTAGGTTCATCTTGATGCTTATCATCTTCAAGCTGTTTTGCGGGAGTAACCTCTTCCTTGATGATATTATTGCTGTCATTTGTTTGAGCAGAGTCACATGCTTCAATTTTGTTTGACTCAATTTTCTCATTAGACTCATCTGCTTTTACATGCTTCTTCGATAATTTTTCTCCGTTTTCCTTCTTGGAAGTTTCTTCCCTTGGCCTCTTCCGTTGATTTCTCTTCCTTACA
The DNA here is from genome assembly GCA_903798365.1 of Fraxinus sp. 1973-6204. Lineage (NCBI taxonomy): Eukaryota > Viridiplantae > Streptophyta > Magnoliopsida > Lamiales > Oleaceae > Fraxinus > Fraxinus sp. 1973-6204. The sequence continues at coordinate 8,554 of CAIGRR010011663.1, forward strand.
AAGTTGATTCGTAAGTCCTACAACCAAAGAGAGAGCAAATAAACAAAAATAACAATTACTTAAAATGAAATCTCTCCCAATGACCAATCATGGACAATACAAGTGCTAAGATCAAAGCTTCAAGATTACCTGAAGGAAAGTCAAGAGACGACAACCCATTTTGTATTGAAGCATCTCATAGAGGGATTCTGCAAACAATGATAACTGCAAGAACAGAAGTTGAAGAAAGTAGGAGCATGTCAAATGCGTGCAATGACCAAGAAAGGATGCAAATTTATGAATGGTAATCTCAGATACCTCAAATGTTGATTCTTCAATATCCTGGTCAGTATAATCCAGGAGAGAATCCAGTGAGAGTGATAGTGAATGCATCTGCGTGTCAAAAAAAATTAGTTAGACTCAGCATGTGACATCCCACACAAGAACAGGGCACATATAGATGACCATGACATGTTCTGCACTTAACATACTTTCGAATCCTTGCACCCTTTTGTTCGAACAAACAATCCAGGATGTCGGGGAGGTTCTTCAACCTTTTTCTTTTCTTTCACCTCTTTATGTGCTTTGCTTGCAGGCTCATCTTTTCCAGCATGGTATTTTCTTACTTTATCATCTTTCAGCTCTTCCCTTCCTTCTGAATTCTTGCAATTATCATTTTGAGAATCTTTTTGCTTGTTATTATCAGCCTTCTCGGATCCAGAAATATTTTTCTCGTCCACACTATTTCCGCCCTCCTTGTCGGCACCTGTTTCATTTTGTTCCTCCTTAATAAGTGCATCACTTCCAGGCTGAACAGCCTTTATTTCTCCCTTTAGGTCATCTACGGAAACCTTACTACTCTTGGTGTCTGCAGAAACTGCCTTCCTTTTCAGGACCCTTTTAATAACTTTCTTCTTTACTGTTGTTTTAGTGCTACCATCTTGGACCACGGCATCAGTGGTTCCATCCGATTTGACCATTGCTTTATCATCTACAGACTCAGGATTATTCAGAGTTTTCGCATCAGGTGTTGAGCACTCAACTTTTTCCTCAACAGATTTAACTGGCTTTTTTACCGTTTTCTTCCTTGTAAAAGTTTTAATAGCTGGAGGATTAGATGATAGGCTATCCTGTTGGTCAGCAACTTTTGAGATAATATTCTTCTCTCCAATACCTTCTTCACCAAGCTTATCATTCGGTTTAGTAGCATTTTCAGCAGAACCTTTATCATTGACAACTTTCTTTTTGACAATCCTCTTTATGGTTTTCCTTTTTCCCAGTTTTGCAGTACTTGCTACCTGAACACTGGCATTTTCCCCTATAACCTTCTCCCCGATATCCTTGTCTTCCTCGGTTGGTTTGACTGCATGTTTATTTTCAGATGCTTTATCTTTCTCATTCCCCTCTTTGTCAGGAGCAGAATTCCCTTTGCTTTTGAGTTTATCGGCATCTTTTTCCTTTTTATTAACTTCAACAGACTGTCCAGAAGATGAAATTTCTTTCTTTTTCAGTGATACATTTTTGGTCTTCGCATCTTTGGCATCCTCAAGTTTCTTCTTGTCTAAATCTGAAATGAATTATCTGTTAAGAAAAGATAAACCAGACAGAGAAATCCTAGTAGACGTTTGGGTTCTTACCTTTCAAGCTTTCCTGCTTGTCTCCCGGTATCTAATTTGACATGTACATAAATGGATCAGTCTCAAGAAAAATCAACTATAGATAAATATTAAATCTTTAAAATATAAGCAAATGCCAAAATAAAACAAGCAGATGATATTGGTCCTTTGCATTAGGAAAGAGGGAGAGAGGCCAAATTAAGTCCCATGGTTGAAAATAAAACCACCATGTCAACCCAATTGACTGCATAAAAAGAACATCGTAGGTACTAAGAGTTGTTGCTTCTGGAAATGCATATCAGAAAAGTCATCCATAAAATATGATAAAATTTCAATTACTGACGAAAAATCTTTTTTTTTTTTTCCATGAAGAAATCTTATATGATCCACCAACATGGACACGTGTGTCCGACACGATACATGTAGGATACGCCAACACGTGATTTTTCAAAAAAGTACCGATACGACACAATCGTCGACACGTTGATTAAATTCTTTAAAATTCATCATTTATTATAAATTTAATTTTATACTGTTTATTAATTTTTTCTTATTGAAATCTTTTAAATATAAGTACCTATTTGTTATTAACTAATAAATTTGAGTTAAAAATATATAATACATTTAATAAAAAAAGAAGAATATTTATGATAGCGTCCAAAGAGTGTCGGTATCATACGTGTCCGACACGGACACGCTACCTTAGTTGAAGTATACGTGCTACAGAAAGTAAAAGTCTCACGTAAAATATGTAATCACTAACAAGAGATAACTCTTCTGAAAAACCTTGGAACACTTTTCAACATCATCTGTCCATATTGGATATTGACTACTTGAGAATAAATTATACTAGACCACCAACCTCATTATACTAGACCACCAACCTCATCCCAACCCTTCAGGTAGTAAATTTTGATATTCTTGTACTCGCCGAATTGAGTGCTGGCAAGAGGGTTATTTTTTTCTCATTGCAATTTTAGGTTTGATTAACCGAATGCAAAATAACCCAAGAAAAAAAAAAACCACAACTGCTAGACCTTGAAATCCAGCAGTCTACACATCAAGAGATTCTTGGGTGCATAAAATGTTAATGATCTTTGCACATTCATATTAAAACTCAGACAATAAAAGGAACATAAAGAACCTCATTCTTTAGAGCATGCTGCTGCTCCTGCTCCCTCTCAGAGACAGCCTTTTTGTGAGTAAGCCATTGGTCTTTCCATGAATTCAGTGAAGGCAGACACTCGGACAGATCCGGAACATATAGTACGGTAACTTCTTTATGACTGAAGAGCCCATCCTTTCCAAATCTCAGGTAGTGAATCTGCAAGGCCAAGACAGTTCATCTCATAATCATGATAATGTCAAAAACAGAGGCATCTAAAGTTTTGCAAGTAGAAAAGAATGTAAGAAGGCATTAAGAAGGAGCATTGTTATTCAAATGCAAAACTCTCATAGTTCAATAAAGAACATTTAATTTAAAAATAAAAATAAAAATTAACTAAAGGATTAAATATCCAAGAGGTGGCCTTTAACATGCTGAGGCTGCTCGTGTAACGACCCGGGTCCCACTTAACGGGTTGTCCCGATCGTTAGATCGACGACGTAATGTCCCTACTGTACCAACATGATTCTTTTCAGCATACTTTGTTCTCATTCGTACGCTTCCCGAAAAAACTTCCCAGTGGGTCATAGAATTGCTCCAAGCCAAGCACACTTAACTGTGGAGTTTCTAACGATGGACTTCCGGAAAAGGTGCACNTAAAAATAAAAATAAAAATTAACTAAAGGATTAAATATCCAAGAGGTGGCCTTTAACATGCTGAGGCTGCTCGTGTAACGACCCGGGTCCCACTTAACGGGCTGTCCCGACCGTTAGATCGACGACGTACTGTCCCTACTGTACCAACATAGGTTCTTTTCAGCATACTTTGTCCTCACTCGTACGCTCTCCGAAAAAACTTTCCAAGGGGTCACCCATCATAGAATTGCTCCAAGCCAAGCACGCTTAACTGTGGAGTTTCTAACGATGGACTTCCGGAAAAGAAGGTACACTTTGTTGGTATGAGTAGTACCTATCAAATCTTTTTAAACTTTCCTGGTCTGGG
>CAIGRR010011818.1:0-10536 GCA_903798365.1 Fraxinus sp. 1973-6204
GCTGAGATTAGACGTAAAGTGGATGCCTCCACCAATGTCGTGCTTGGAAAAGACGTTTTGTTACTTACACTAAAACCAGGTTTTGATGGGGCCTTTGGTATGGGGCTGGTGATGGTGCTTGATCAAGTTAATGGTGATGATTTAGCTGATGAAAATCCCACCAATGAGGATGCAACTTTTTCTTCTTAATTTTTAATTTTAGTAAATTCTAGGATTTTGATCAATAAAATTAACTTATTTTCGTCTTTGATCAATAAAATTAACTTATTTTAATTACGCATACCTTTATGGGGAGAAAGAGACAAGGTTGTCGAACTAGGTACTAGCCCCATATCTCCAATGTCATATGATATGCTCCCGCTTTAAACAATCGGAAGTTTGCCCAGGCTTCAAGTTTTCATTAAACACCGCAAGGGTATACCGTATATATAAGCCTGAACTGGAGTTAAGTCCTCACATTTTTCGCCGGATATCATGCTTCATTTTCATCTCCCTTGGAAGACCAACCAGTTTCAGAAACTATGACTTCATTATCAGTCCGAAGCAATCGTCAAGGGCATTGTAGACATTTTTCACTGCCGGCACAAATACTCCCGAGCACCTCGTTTTCGGGTTGTGGGATATCATCAGCTACATGTAAAGCATCTACTACCAGAACTACCAAAACAAAATTATCTGTTCTAAAAGAATAACAATCATGCTACATATACACTTCATTTGACATCAATTTTGACATTGTGCCACGTGTTGTGGCATGAGAGGACAGTTTTAAAATAAAGAGACTTGCTATGTGTACATAATTATACACATAGGGGGTTACATAATGTGAGTGGGGGGGGGCCCGCGCTACAGTAACGTGGGGCCCACCCCACTCACATTATGTCATTCCTTGTGTGCATATTTATGTACATCTAGATAAATTCTAAAATAAAATACATTTTCCCGTCCATTTGCATTTGAAAATACATGGAGTGTCAAACTCCATGTCAACTAATTAATGTACAAGAAGCTTTATTCAAAGAACAATGCTATTTATTATTATAATGATGAAATATTGGTGATGTAACACTCTATGTGAAATAATGAAATTATACAGTTCAATTTTTATGATGATAAATAGCATTACTCGGTTCAAAAATATTTATCTTCCTGCAAACTGAATTTAACACGACTAATATCAGATGCACAGAAAAGTAGAGCATCCATCCCTGATCTTTATATTTTCTCATATACTCAAAAGAAGACATAAAAATGGGAAAAAAATGTGTTCAAAGGTTAAATTTTTTAGACGAGGTGATTCAGAAAACAAGTACTCCTTTCAGTAAAGAAGAAAGGGCACATAGCGTTCGACCAGGGAATAATCAAAAGCAAAATGAACGACGACAGGAATAAAGAAAAGAAACCCATAATCTTGTAAGCAGAAGTAAATGAAAAGAGTCATTCCATTTGTAGAAAATAAGGATTATTAATGACAATTGTGGTATGCATGCTTGCAAGAACATGGGCTTTTATGATGCAATGCTTCCTCTCCAGGAACTCCATTGTCATAGTCGATACACTAAACCCATAAAATAATCCAAACCTTAATCTAAAGATGAAGAAATTTTTTGGAAAATAAGTAATTTTTGGCTTTGTCAGATATTTGGAACAAGATACCAGCCTTTTCTTTACCTCAAGTATATTTTTCCCTGCTTTTCATTCTTGATCTCAAGCTACTACTATCTTTTTTAACTTTTTTGATTGATTGTGTCTCTCTGTAACCATGTCTTTCTTTTTAGAATTTAATTGCTTGTACAGAAGCAGTTCTGCCAGAATTTCATTAGACGTTGTTGGTTTTTTTTTTTTTGGCATTGTCCAACGTGTATTATCTGAAAATTCTAGCAGCATTTTTTCGTACACATAGCAAAGCTGTTTCTTTTTATACCTTTCGTGAGTTAATAAGTTGAAGTTTAGGTATAAAGTGTTGGGGGTAATTAAACACACAACGTTTTATCTGATGCTTGTCCACGTCCATATAATTAATAATTCTTGTTTGATCAACTAATTATTGGTACATAGGCAAGCCGATGCAGGCTGAATACTCACAGACTTACAGTCTGTAAGAATGGGTTGACTCATCCTACAGCATCCATTCGTCACTGAAAACATTGTTTTCTATCCTTTATACATGTATTAAGTATGCCACCAGCATTTATCAAGATCGACTCTCTATAGATTCATTGTTACGTTACTTAACTTTTTCGGTCTGAAAATGGATTTGTAAGCTGACTTATCTTTGATAAATTGGGGTGAAGAAATATTTTTTTCCAAACTCATTTTGAACTACACATTCTCCAAAAAATACTATTACAAAATTTATTTTCCAGAAAATGAAGCTCAAACAAACCCTAATTGTGTGATTGCTAGTGCTTATGAATTGTAAATTCTACAAAATTTGTAAATAATAGTTGAATAGTAAGTTATGAATCCTACAAAATACACACATAAAAGTATGTTAGTCATCTTAAATTATAATTTACTCTGCCAAACTAGGGGAGATGTTTGTTCAACTACCTTTTAGTTAATAAAACTTCTCTCAACTTGTAAAGAATCAGGCCTTCGCCAAGATAAATACTCCCAAAAAAAAAAAACCCAACACACCCACAATAGAAAGTTTCATATGCAAACTGTTGCATTATATAAATACAATGAATAAAAGTCGAAAAGATCCATTGCCAAGACTGGCAAAGGCAATGAGTTCTATTATACAACACAATAACTTGTGATGAATGTGCTCGATTGAAAACGCATCATAGCGCACATATTCAATTCACAGTACACTTCTGGTATCTTTGGTACACATTAGACAGCACTGCACAATACATGGTCAAAATTTCAACTCATTCTTATTCAGTGCTATCGAGTGAAGCATTCCAAACATGCCATTTCTGTGCAGTCATCTATTTGTTAAGCAACTTCAACATTTTAAAACAGCGGCGATGAGTCCTACCATCTGACCAGCAATCAAAATCTACTACTATATACTATATCAATCATACAACCCTTCTTGCTCCCAAATGTCAACTAAAAAATCTACCATTTCCTGCCAATTCAAAGTGAAATAATGAGATAAATGAAATGATAATCGAACAAAATAAAACCACATTATGCTATCAGACTCACAGCCAGAGGAATCGGCTTGGAGAATGGCTTGTTGCTGCTGAGTAAACTATCATAGGTTGCATTCCAACTGCAAAGCCGGCACTTCTTAACAATGCAGAAGCATAAAATGCTGACAACAAATAAAGCTATGGTCTCCTCTCGGAAAAAAAATAAAAATAAATAAAGATATGGTCATCATAGCATAGGACCTTATTTACGAAGACAAATGGATCATTGGTATCTATGCATAGAGAGCGCTAAGACAATTCTGTGATATCCCTCTTTCTTCACTTCCCAAGAAAGGGTTACTAAATTGATTTAGCATCAAAGCACACAAAACATAAACCTTCAAACTAATTCTCCAACCAGTACCACTTTTAAGAAGCTTCTAAAATCAATGGACCCGACTCCAAATTTGTTGACTACAAGGCTTCTTTTGTTGTTGTCGTATAAGTAAACATTTGAGAAAGCGGGGACCTTATTTCCAAATTTGTAACTTACTTATTTACCAGTTGATCTATTTATGTTGGTTGCACCTTGTACACTGTCACTCTTTAAATTGTGAACAATGAAATCAACTCACCTCAACCTGGGTTCATGAAGCTTCTGCGGCAATTTCTCTGACTTCNGGGACCTTATTTCCAAATTTGTAACTTACTTATTTACCAGTTGATCTATTTATGTTGGTTGCACCTTGTACACTGTCACTCTTTAAATTGTGAACAATGAGATCAACTCACCTCAACCTGGGTTCATGAAGCTTCTGCGGCAATTTCTCTGACTTCTTATTTCCTATCCACTTCTGTCTAGTTTGGTTCCAGAGAAGAAGACCTACAGCCAAAGCCTTTCATTGTAAGATCAAAATCATCCATAAAAAACTAAGTAAACCTCATACAAACCAGTAATTGCAGCTATTGCAGGTTACAAATCATTAATTAGCACACTACAAAGTGCCACCAGTCTAATTGAATATATTTTCCTTCTCCAAAGAAATAATTTTATTTGCTGGTAGAAGATTCAGCAGGAAAATTAAATAAGAGATGTATAGTTGACAGAGAAAAAAATGGACAGATAGATTGCATCAGAATATTGAGTCAGGGCTTCTTAGGCATTGTCCGGATCAAAGCAGGACAACCAACAAATCCCATTCCATGGTGAACAAGAATACATATCCTCAAGATAGAAACAAATATAAACTGAAATTGCTGAACCAAAATATAAATAAAATCAAACAGTAATTAATGTTGCCAAATGGAGCAAATCAACTTGCCATGATTTATATATTCAGAAGGGTTATTTGAACTGCTAGCATCATAAATTTGTGTTGAAGAACTTATTGGCGAGATACTTCCAAATGACTGAACTGCGCTATTATCCATCTCACATGCACTGGTGGTCCAGAAATCCTCAGATATGTTAGGTTTTGAAGCCGTCAAAGTGTGGCGTTTTGGACCTTGCAAGGGCTTATTCCGTGAAGAAATCAATTCCGGCTTAGTACAGCATCCAATACAACCACTGCTCTGTTTCAAATGACACCAGCTGTAAGAAATCCACTGAAGCAGTAGAAAGTGACTAAATCATGTATTAATACTTGAAGATCTCTGCTGAGACAACCCCCCTCACATTCCACAAAACAAAAAGAATGAAATTAAAAAGACATATATTTCTCTAACTACAGGACAAATGGAAACTGTGCTAACTGCAAATGAAGCGGGTCAAGTCAGGCAGAAGTTATTCTTGTTTTTTTGATAGGCATGTTTATGTTCATCTTGTGATCTTAATGAGCTTAAATTGTGTATTCATGGTTTTCCTTTGTTCGCAGAATGAACAAGCTCTTCGTAAACAACTCTATTTGGAAAAAAATATTTAAAAATTGGTTTTACAAGTTTTTGGACAGGAGAAGAAACATGTTCATTTGCCCACTTTATGAAAAAAATTATGGTAGTTTTTATTACTTGAAAGAAACTGCCAAAACATAAATTCAGTCTTTTGTTCTTGTCATCAATTGAGTTTTTGTTTTCCACAATGCGACACAATGATTTATATGCATGGTTTCATACATAGAAAGGAAAACAGGATTTATCAATGTTCCCTACAAGCAGAAATTTTCTTAACCATTAAGCCTATCTTTGGCTTATGTTTATAAACTCTTTATAAATACTCGAGCCATTTTTTATCAACACATTTCGAGGATCCATAAGTACCAGTGTACCACCCACTTATCCACCACTTATTTATTATATCTATTTACGATCTAAACCATTTATAAACACTTCCCAATCTTGCTCTAACTGAAGATTTTACTAACAGCATTACCAGAAAAAATTATCAGTAGGGAAACATGTAATTCCGAAAATGAGGAAGAAAATAATGTGATATTTTTTTGGCAGCCTTGGTTGACTTGAAATCTTGTTCACACATGAGCACTGTGTGCAAACATGCAGAGAGGGAAGGTACGAAAGAATTCAAGAAAAATGAAACAAATTCACTTGAGTACATAATGGAACATGTTTCAGAGTACATTTGATACTGGGATTACTTGAGTGAGGTTCCCATCACCAGGATGTTAGAAAGTGTTGATTTAGTATTACTTGCATGATGCCCACCTCAAACTATAACACTTAAATCCCATGCCCCCATCCCCACACAGCTGTCTTTAATAGGCTGAGAATAGTCAAACTGCTGCGGTGAATCCACGTCATCACTCTAGCAATTTAGAACTCATTCACTCAATGAAGTGCAAATATTTTTTACGTGTTTTTAATCAAATTAAGATTCTAAAACGTTGCAAGGACAGATGACAGAAACTGTACATTCACATCAGTGATAAGAAAAAGAAAAGCCTCTTAGTTTTATTTGGCAATGCAGAATTTCAATCAGAAAAGGAGTGAGATATATGAGAACAAAAGGTTCCATATTCACCACTTATTACAATAAATTACAATAGTGATTTTGACTGGACTAAACATCAAAGTTACTCACATAAAATAGTATATTTCAGATCTAACATCACAAATCACTAATGGTATCAAGAAACTTCAAATTCTTCCCAAACCAATTACCTATTATCATTCATTATAGCTTATAGGTAACAACAATATTATATTTTTTTCATGTATTCGTCAGCAATTTCAAACTGAGTAATTGATAACCTTAGATGGGAGAAGTTCAATCCTACTTTTGAATTGTCATTGAGCGAATATAATTGAGATTGCTCCTGCCAACAAGGAGTATAGAACCCTGCATCCAATTTAATAAAAAGCTCATTTTTATTACTTTTATAGTGCATGATTCATTCCGTGGTTGAGCAATATGGTCATTATTTATCAGATATACTCAAGCAATTTCCCTTTAATAAGCCCAAATGTTGAGTTTCTGCCCTATAATTAGCATTTTCCATTGATACTTTCACACAGAAAATTGAAAAGTTCTACTACAGTAGCAACATAGCTTTTTCTTTCAACGTAGTATATAAAGATCGAAAATTCCATGGGCAGATTTGTGTATGATCTAAATCAAATAATATATTTTGTTTAATTAATACTAGGACGTCATCGGCAAAAAAAAAAAAAAAAGCCTTCTAATCAGTTGGTCACATGGAATTGCCACTCCTTCTGTCCATTACTAGATCTACCTAAAGATCTAAAGCAACTGGTGATCCTTAGAAACCACACCACAACATGTTAGGATGTCATAAAAAAATAAAATAAAAATTTGGTTTTATAAAAACACCTTAAAGCATCTCACATATGATATGCTCCATTCATCTCAAGACCCCAGTATTTCATTTCAACAATTAAAAAAATTTAACAAAACCCATTAAAAAATATACCTGTTAGAAATAAAAGAATTTCGTATTTCCCAAATCCAAATAGAAAATCTCAAGATCCTAATCCCACAAAACCAGAAAATTACAATGCTTTTTCTGAAATCGGAGATGTATACATACCCCATGCATGCAATGATTCGAAAAATCCAAGCTGCAATAGATCCGAAGCGTAAAAGGGTTCCCACCATAAACATCGATTCCAGGAAGGTTTAGCAATTTTTTACAACGCCCTGCAAAATCACGAATCTTGATATTATATATAATTATATTTGAATTATACACAAAAGAAAAAGAATTTACCTGAGAGAGAAAGGCATTTTCAATTCTCTCTCTCTCTAGGGTTTCGGCTTCGGAAATCGATCCCCTTCCTGAAAGGAAAAAAACCTAGCAGATAAGGTGAACTTTTTTTAACGCTTCTTCTCTGGTTCAACTGACGGAAAAGAGGAATATAAAATGAGTTAGAAGTCAGGGTAGTCGACCTAACGAGTAGGAAAGGTCGGATGTTTCGGGATGGAAAATGAGGATATTACTCAAAATCATTTTTATTTTTTAAAGTTGATAAAATATGTGATTAAAAATTATAAATCTCATAAAAAGTGTGGTTAAAATTAGTTGTTGATTTTGATTAGTAGATTTTGATAAAATTTAATGAAATGCGTGATCAAAAAGTTGTGTATTTTACGAAATATATGATTAAAATTAATGTTAATTTTGATTTAAATTAAAATATGGGGCCAAGCCATGTTTGGCTTTCATATTTTGAAATTCATTTTTTATCACACATTCTTTCATAAAATAATTTTACATGTAAACTCAATTTTTTTAACCACTTGTTTTCCAAATAAATCTCTAATCCAAAACACATTTTCCTCAAAGATAATCCTTAAAGGTTAGCTCGCTCTATTTTTTGAAAAAAAATAGATTTTATGATAGTGATACTTTTGAAAAGTGTGTAGTTATTTATAAAAATGAAAAAAAAAAATGAGTTTACATGCAAAATTATTTTATTAATAGAATGCGTGATTGAATATGAATTTTAAAAAATGTCGTTTTTTTTTTGGAGAATGAGGCTAATTTTTTTTTATTATTATTTCAATTGATTTATAAAAAAAATATGTTAATTATGTCAATAGTCACTGAAAATCTAGAATAATTACGATCATTAAAGTTATTTTCTTGTTAAAATAATCACTCAAATTTTTAATTATTACATTAATAAACATTCGATCAAAAAGATTAACATGAAATCGTAGAGGCACTATCAAGTGCCAACTTGTAACCAACCAACGTTATTTATGAAAAATGCTACTTGTATATAAGTTTTGTATAAATTGATTTACAGGTGCTAAGATGACAAAATTTAACTTCATTTTTTTGTCCAATTGGCATTCTGTAAACCAACATGTACAAATAACATGTACATGTAGCATTTCTCGTTATTTATTGAACATTGTTTGGTGTATAGGGGGAACACTGTCCGAAAATTTATAGGGGAATGTGACATTTTATAATTGGAAGTTGGTCAAAAAGAGAAAAAGGAAGCTAGGGTTACATTTATGAATTACATGGTATTCACATGATAAAGGAAGTCTCACGTATGGTGACTTGGCATCAATTATTCAATTGGATTGAACATATCAAGCAACCTTGTCTTGGGCTTGGAACTCGGCATGTTAGCACCACTTAGCTCTTTTACATTTTCTATATATGTGAGTTTCATTCACAATAAGGTATGTTCTCTAACTCTCGTCAATCCTCTCTCCTTCTTTTGCACTCTATTTATTTTTCGTCCGGTCGGTGACTTGACCTCGGAGTGCAAATAGTAGTCGGACATTTTTCTTGATCGGTGGCATTTGCCTTCTAATGGTATGTTTAGTGTGCACGTGATATCCACATGGAGCAAACATAACCGAAATTTTGTTGACGCATTTTTTGAGTTCAACAACTAGCATAGCACCTATATGGCTTCTTGCCGTTATTCACCTATTTATTATACCAAATGAGTAAAATTGGTGAATTGGGAATTGGTTATACAAGTTGAGCCCCCGTTTAATGCGCATTTTTTTTTTCCAAAAATGAGAATGAAAGATTCTACCTATATAGTAAACATGGCCCACTTTGGTAGTCATTTTTTACTGTGTTGCCTGAATTAGCTGAAAAAATTTGTGAAGATACCATGTTGCCCCTCACTTGTTCTATGCCAATTTTTTTTTTTTTTTTAAATGACAATTATGACATTTCAAATGCCAAACGACAGCGTGTTTTCAAATATTGCGGCTACGTCACCGTAGCATTTACTGTTGCAACTGTAGCATTTTTATTAAAATGAGGAATTAATGTGCGTCAAATAGAAGCTGAAATTTTTTTAGGGTAATTGGCGCAAAACGTCCCTACCTATGACAGGTTGTGTGGAAAACGTCCCTACCTATGATTTTTTGGTGCTAATCGTCCCTACCTATGCATTTTCTTGCGCAAAACATCCTTTGCCCTAATTTTTAACATACAACGACCGATATACCCTCCACTTTCAATAAAACAAAAATGAAAAATAAAGAATAAAAAAAAATGACAATTATGACATTTCAAATGCCAAAAAACGGCGTGTTTTCAAATATTGCACCTACTTCACTACATCATTTACTGTTGCAACTGTAGCATTTTTATTAAAATGAGGAATTAATTTGCGTCAAATAGAAGCTGAAATTTTTTTTATATTAATAGTAGGGTAAACTCAGAATTTTTTTAACAAGATTTTTTTTTTTTGATTTGACATAACAAATAACACTATTTGATTGGCATTTAGTTGTGCCACGTGAAATTTAATGTTAAATGTTTTATTAAATGATCATTAGTGTAACCATAAGAAATTATGAAGGGTTTCTAATTCTGCTTCTTTGGAAAAGAGTTTTTTTAAAAAGTTACATTATGTCCCTGTTGGGTATACATTAAAATTTTCATTTTCATTATTCTACTTATTTTCAACGATACATTTTTTAATAAAATAATATTTTTCATCACATCAATAAATTTTTCTTCTTTTTCAATCACACATTCTTCATCAATTTACTATTTCAGAATATATTCTTCCAAAACAATGTAACTCAAACACACCCTATATCACTTTCATTTAAATGTTCTTTTAATCAGACAAAATATTTACAAGAAAAAATTATCTAAACATATTTAAAAACAATTTTTTATTTTTAATAGCAATTTTTAACTTTTCAAAAACTCCGTCGAGAACAATTTGAATTTGGGTTTCCCTTTAGCAGTGCACATCGCATGGCTCAGGCAGAGTGTTTGGCAGTTGTCCAAACTTTAGTCTTTCTTGGGTGTGGAAGGGCACCCACAAGGCCATCATGTTGTAAATTTATTCGTATAGGGTGACACAATACTGAATTTAAATCTATATTTTAGACGAGAACCCTTTTAACTATTAGAGTCCATTTGGTACCGATTAAAATTCAATTAAAATTGAAAATATAGTCGTTATTGGGTCTCACTCGTCTAATAAAAGTCAACAATAACGGCTAATTTTTCAATTTTAATCCGATTTTAATCTCTAC
>CAIGRR010011822.1:1572-11791 GCA_903798365.1 Fraxinus sp. 1973-6204
TTTTTTTTTTTTTGCTCACAAATAACAATTACTTAAAAATTACTAGTCGGTCAATATAATTGAGAAGGTTAATATCGTATAATAATTACTTTCACTTTAACTCGTAATTCCTTATATTTTAAAAGGATGATCAAGACTTAAGGATATTATGTTTATACCAAAAATCTGCTAAATCTAGGATTTATTGTTTTAACAGTGATTCCTTATTTCTTTATTGATCGGAGATAATCTAACGAAACGGAACAATTATATTTCGGAATACGACATTTTTTTTGCTATGAATCTGTCCGTAGTTCAGTTGTAAAAATTGCTAGGAATTATGACACATAACAATTAAAAGAGTCGAGTTCGGGTCACGTACGATGCCGAGGGAGAGAGTTTACTGGAAGATAACTTGTTCGACAAACACGACTGTCGAAGACCTTACATCAAACAGATGACCGTGATGAGTTTTTACGATGTTCTGGATGTCATAAAAAGCACCAATTCACTCATGGAAGTGAGGAAGGTGCCAAGATATTTTATTAATTGTGTTATACTACTGGAATACTGCATGCGAAAAATCAACTATTGTGATTCGTTTGCATAAGTTAATTGTGGATGAATGCCGACTATGCATACCAAAAAAAGGGAGAAGTAACTTCATTCTCATAAACATGTCGGCATAGTCATGTTGATGTTGAATATGTTGGGTAGAAAAAGTGAAAGGTTATCAACGTAATCTTCGGGAAATAACGAGTTCAGTTGTTGCAAAGAATTCGAATTTTATCCTCAATACATGTTAACTTTTTTCTGTATGACTTCGTGACCATTTACGTACGTGGCTCTCCGATGTAAAATGTATCCGAAAAATTCTATTATGCCATATCACATCAAATCTAAAACAGTGTACATTTCTTTAAACGGTGTCATCGATGAGTAACGATGCTCATTCCAACCTGACAGTTGACTACTGGACGATATAACTACACAAGTAGGATCCGTACAATTACTATGGACAACAAAATAAAAGAGAATCCTTCAAATGGGTTAAAAGTAGGTTTTATGTGCCTATCTATGAAACTATATTGAAAAAGCATGGAATTAATCAATTATAATTTTTTGATAAAAAAATGCCATCAAATTTTAAATCTACAACGAAGAATGACAGAACTATTTTTATGTAACATGAATCTGATTGGAGTCGTTAGGATAAAGTTTCTGGTATGTTCTCGAACGATTAGTTGTCCAGTCTTCATGGGGTGTCGAAGAAAATGGAGTACGTAGAGATTCAATGTGACTGCTCCGTTTCGTGGGCGACGCACGTGGAAAACTTTAAGAGTAAGTTGATGGAAAACTTGAGATATTATTGCAAATGTTTCCAAAATTGTTCCGAAGCTTCTCTATAAATAAAAATTAAGACGATTGCCTCATTTCAATGTGCGTGCATTAAACATGCTAATTTTTATGAAACGAATTAGTCCGGTTTCGTAGTTTTACATCTCCATGCTTTTTCTCCTTCGATATTTTGTACATAGCAGAGGTCAATTTTTTTTCCCCCACAAATAAAAATTACTAGTCGGTCAATATAATTGAGAAGGTTAATATCGTATAATAATTAATTTGAACTTTAACTCGTAATTCCTTATATTTTAAAAGGAAGATCAAGACTTAAGGATATTATGTTTATACCAAAAATCCGCTAAATCTAGGATTTATTGTTTTGAAGCGTCATTCCTCATTTCTTTATTGATCGGAGATATTCTAACGAAAAGGAACAAGTTTATTTTGTGATACGACATTGTTTTCGCTGTGAATCTGTCCCTAATTCAGTCGTAAAAATTGCTAGGAATTATGACACATAAAGAGTCCAGTTCAGGTCACGCAAGATGTCGGGGGAGAGAGTTTCCCGGAAGATAACTTGTTCCACAAACATGCCTTTCGAAGACCTTACATCAAACAGCTCATCGTGATGAGTTTTTACGATGTTCTGGATGTCATAAAGAGCGCCAATTCACTCTTGGAAGTGAGGAAGGTGCCAAGATATTTTATTAATTGTGTTATACTGCAGGAATATTGCAAATGAAAAATCAACTATTGTGATTCGTTTGCGAAAGTTAATTGTGGATGAATGCCGACTATGCATTCCCAAAAAAAGAGAGAAGTACCTTCATTCTCATAAACATGTTGGCATAGTCGTGTTGATGTTGAATATGTTGGGTCGAAAAAGTGAAAGGTTATCAATGTAATCTTCGGGAAACAACGAGTTCGGTTGTTGCAAAGATTTCGAATTCTATCCTCAATACATGTTAACTTTTTTCTGTATGACTTCGTGACCATTTATGTACGTGGCTCTCCGATGTAAAATGTATCCGAAAAATTCTATTCTGCCATATCACATCAAATCTAAAACAGTGTACATTACTTTAAACGGTGTCATCGACGAGTAACGATGCACTTCCCAACCTGAGAGTTGACTACTGGACGATATAACTACACAAGTAGGATCCGTACAATTACTATGGACAACAAAATAAAAGAGAATCCTTCAAATGGGTTAAAAGTAGGTTTTATGTGCCTATCTATGAAACTATATTGAAAAAGCATGGAATTAATCAATTATAGTTTTTTGTTAAAAAATTGCCATCCAATTCTAAATCTTCAACGAAGAATGACAGAACTATTTTTATGTAACTTGAATCTGATTGGAGTAGGACAAAGTTTCTGGTATGTTCTTCAACGATGAGTTGTCAAGTTTTCATGGGGTATCGAAGAAAAGAGAATACGTAGAGATNTCAATTATAATTTTTTGATAAAAAAATGCCATCAAATTTTAAATCTACAACGAAGAATGACAGAACTATTTTTATGTAACATGAATCTGATTGGAGTAGTTAGGATAAAGTTTCTGGCATGTTCTCGAACGATGAGTTGTCCAACTTTCATGGGGTGTCGAAGAAAAGAGAATACGTAGAGATTAAATGTTGCTGCACCGTTACGTGGGTGATGCGCTTGGAAAATTTTAAGAGTAAGTAGATGGGAAACTTGAGATATTATTGCATATGTTTCCAAAATTGTTCCGAAGCTTCTCTATAAATAAAAATTAACACGATTGCCTCATTTCAATGTGCGTGCATTAAACGTGCTAATTTTTATAATACGAATTAGTCCGGTTTCATAGTTTTACATCTCCATGTTTTTTCTCCTTCGATATTTTGTACACAGCTGAGGCCAATTTTTTTTCGTCAAAAATAATAATTACTCAAAAATTACAAGTCGGTCAATATAATTGAGAAGGTTAATATCGTATAATAATTAATTTGACTTTAACTCGTAATTCCTTATATCTAAAGAGGAAGATCAAGACTTAAGGATATTATGTTTATACCAAAAATCCGCAAAATCTAGGTTTTATTGTTTTGAAGCGTGATTTCTTATTTCTTTATTGATCGGAGATATTCTAACGAAAAGGAACAATTATATTTTGGGATACGACATTGTTTTCGCTGTGAATGTGTCCCTAGTTCAGTTGTAAGAGTTGCTAGGAATTATGACACATAACAATTTGAAGAGTCGAGTTCAGGTCACGTAAGATGTCGGGGGAGAGAGTTTCCCGGAATATAACTTGTTCCACAAACAGGCTTTTCGAAGACCTTACATCAAATAGCTCACCGTGATGAGTTTTTACGATGTTCTGGATGCCATAAAGAGTGCCAATTCACTCTTGGAAGTGAGGAAGGTGCCAAGATATTTTATTAATTGTGTTATACTGCTGGAATATTGCAAGCGAAGAATTAACTATTGTGATTCGTTTGCATAAGTTGATTATGGATGAATGCCGACTATGCATACCAAACAAAGAGAGATGTAACTTCATTCTCATAAACATGTCGGCATTGTCATGTTGATGTTGAATATGTTGGGTCGAAAAAGTGAAAGGTTATCAACGTAATCTTCGGGAAATAACGAGTTCAGTTGTTGCAAAGAATTCGAATTCTATCATCTATACATGTATACTTTTTTCTGTATGACTTCGTGACCATTTACTCACGTGGCTCACCGATGTAAAATGTATTTGAAAAATTCTATTCTCCCATATCACATCAAATCTAAAACAATGTACATTACTTTAAACGGTGTCATCGTTGAGTATCGATGCACATTCCAACCAGAGAGTTGATTACTGGACGATATAACTACACAAGGATCCGTACAATAATTATGGACAATAAAATAAGGGAGAATCCTTCAAATAGGTTAAAATCAAGTTTTATGTGCCCATCTATGAAACTACATTGAAATAGCATGGAATTAATCAATTATAATTTTTCGATAAAAAATTGCCATCCAATTTTAAATCTTCAACGAAGAACGGCAGAACTATTTTTATGTAACATGAATCTAATTGGAGTCGTTAGGATAAAGTTTCTGGTATGTTCTCCAACGATGAGTTGTCCTGTTTTCATGGGGTNTGCCATCCAATTTTAAATCTTCAACAAAGAATCGCAGAACTATATTTATGTAACATGAATCTGATTGGACTCGTTAGGATAAAATTTCTGGTATGTTCTCCAACGATGAGTCGTCCAATTTTCATGGGGTGTCGAAAAAAGGAGAGAATACATAGAGATTCAATGTGGCTGCACAGTTACGTGGGCAACGCACTTGGAAAACTTTAAGAGTATGCTGATAGAAAACTTGAGATACTATTGCAAATGTTTCCAAAATTGTTCCGAAGCTTCTCTATAAATAAAAATTAACACGATTGCCTCATTTCAATGTGCGTGCATTAAACGTGCTAATTTTTATAATACGAATTAGTCCGGTTTCATAGTTTTACATCTCCATGTTTTTTCTCCTTCGATATTTTGTACACAGCTGAGGCCAATTTTTTTTCGTCAAAAATAATAATTACTCAAAAATTACAAGTCGGTCAATATAATTGAGAAGGTTAATATCGTATAATAATTAATTTGACTTTAACTCGTAATTCCTTATATCTAAAGAGGAAGATCAAGACTTAAGGATATTATGTTTATACCAAAAATCCGCAAAATCTAGGTTTTATTGTTTTGTAGCGTGATTCCTTATTTCTTTATTGATCGGAGATATTCTAACGAAAAGGAACAATTATATTTTGGGATACGACATTATTTTCGCTGTGAATCTATCCCTAGTTCAGTTGGAAAAGTAGCTAGGAATTATGACCCATAACAATTTGAAGAGTCGAGTTCAGGTCACGTAAGATGTCAGGGGAGAGAGTTTCCCGAAATATAACTTGTTCCACAAACACGCTTTTCGAAGACTTACATCAAACAGCTCACCATGATGAGTTTTACGATGTTCTAGATGCCATAAAGAGTGCCAATTCACTCTTGGAAGTGAGGAAAGTGCCAATATATTTTATTAATTGTGTTATACTGCTGGAATATTGCAAGCGAAAAATCAACTATTGTGATTCGTTTGCATAAGTTAATTGTGGATGAATGCCGACTATGCATACCAAAAAGAGAGAGATGTAACTTCTTTCTCATGAACATGTCGGCATAGTCAAGTTGATGTTGAATATGTTGGGTCGAAAAAGTGAAAGGCTATCAACGTAATCTTCGGCAAGTAACGAGTTCAGATGTTGCAAAGAATTTGAATTCTATCCTCTATACATGTATACATTTTTCTGTAGGACTTCGTGACTATTTACGGACGTGGCTCTACTATGTAAAATTATTCGAAAAGTTCTATTCTGCCATATCACATCAAATATAAAATAGTGTACATTACTTTAAACGGTGTCATCGATGAGTAACGATGCACATTCCAACCTGAGAGTTGACTACTGGACGATATAACTAAACAAGGATCCGTACAATAATTATGGACAACAAAACAAGAGAGAATCCTTCCAATGGGTTAAAAGTAAGTTTTATGTGCCTATCTCTGAAACTATATTGCAATAGCATGGAATTAATCAATTATAATTTTTTGATAAAAAATCTCCATCCAATTTTAAATCTTCAACGAAGAACAGCAGAACTATTTTTATGTAACATGAATCTGATTGGAGTCGTTAGGGTAAAGTTTCTGGTATGTTCTCCAACGATGAGTTGTCCAGTTTTCATGGGGTGTCGAAGAAAAGAGAATACGTAGAGATTCAATGTGGCTGCACCGTTACGGGGGCGACGCACTTGGAAAACTTTATGAGTAAGTTGATGAAAAACTTGAGATATTATTGTAAATGTTTCCAAAATTGTTCCGAAACTTCTCTATGAATAAAAATTAACACAATTGCCTCATTTCAATGTGCGTGCATTAAACGTGCTAATTTTTATAATACGAATTAATCTGGTTTCATAGTTTTACATCTCCATGTTTTTTCACCTTCGATATTTTGTACACAACAGAGGCCAATTTTTTTTTCCTCACAAATAATAATTACTTAAAAATTACTAGTCGGTCAATATAATTGAGAAGGTTATTATCGTATAATAATTAATTTGACTTTAACTCGTAATTCCTTATATTTTAAAAGGAAGATCAAGACTTAAGGATATTATGTTTATACCAAAAATCCACAAAATCTAGGATTTATTATTTTGAAGCGTGATTCCTTATTTCTTTATTGATCTGAGATATTCTAACGAAAAGGAACAATTATATTTTGGGATACGACATTGTTTTCGCTGTGAATCTGTCCCGAGTTCATTCGTAAAAATTGCTAGGAATTATGACACATAACAATTAGAAGAGTCGAGTTCAGGTCACGCAAGATGTCGGGGAAGAGAGTTTCCCAGAAGATAACTTGTTCCACAAACACGCCTTTCGAAGACCTTACCTCAAACAGCTCACCGTGATGAGTTTTTACGATGTTCTGGATGTCATAAAGAGCGCCTATTCACTCTTGGAAGTGAAGAAGGTGCCAAGATATTTTATTAATTGTGTTATACTGCTGGAATATTACAAGCGAAAAATGAGCTATTGTGATTCGTTTGCATAAGTTAATTGTGGATGAATGTCGACTACGCATACAAAACAAAGAGAGATGTAACTTCGTTCTCATAAACATGTCAGCATAGTCAAGTTGTTGTTGAATATGTTGGTTCGAAAAAGTGAAAGGCTATCAACGTAATCTTCGGCAAGTAACGAGTTCAATTGTTGCAAAGAATTTGAATTCTATCCTCTATACATGTATACATTTTTTTGTAGGACTTTGTGACTATTTACGTACGTGGCTCTCCTATGTAAAATGTATTCGAAAAATTCTATTCTGCCATATCACATCAAATCTAAAACATTGTACATTACTTTAAACGGTATCATCGATGAGTGACGATGCACATTCCAACCTGAGAGTTGACTACTGGACGATATAACTACACAAGTAGGATCCGTACAATAATTATGGCCAGCAAAATAAGAGAGAATCCTTCCAATGGGTTAAAAGTAAGTTTTATGTGCCTATCTATGAAACTATATTGAAATAGCATGGAATTAATCAATTATAATTTTTCGATAAAAAATTGCCATCCAATTTTAAATCTTCAACGAAGAACGGCAGAACTATTTTTATGTAACATGAATCTGATTGGAGTCGTTAGGATAAAGTTTCTGGTATGTTCTCCAACGATGAGTTTTCCTGTTTTCATGGGGTGTCGAAGAAAAGAGAATACGTATTGATTCAATGTGGCTGCACCGTTACGTGGACGATGCACTTGGAAAACTTTAAGAGTAAGTTGATGGAAAACTTGAGATATTATTGCAAATGTTTCCAAAATTGTTTCGAAGCTTCTCTATAAATAAAAATTAACATGATTGCCTCATTTCAATGTGCGTGCATTAAACGTGCTAATTTTTATAATACGAATTAGTCCCGTTTCATAGTTTTACATCTCCATGTTTTTTCTCCTTCGATATTTTGTACACAACTGAGGCCAAATTTTATTTTTTTTCTCACAAATAATAATTACTTAAAAATTACTAGTCGGTCAATATAATTGAGAAGGTTAATATCGTATAATAATTAATTTGACTTTAACTCGTAATTCCTTATATTTTAAAAGGAAGATCAATACTTAAGGATATTATGTTTATGCCAAAAATCCGCAAAATCTAGGATTTATTGTTTCGAATCGTGATTCCTTATTTCTTTATCGATCGGAGATATTCTAATGAAACGAAACAATTATATTTTGGGATACGACATTGTTTTCGCTGTGAACCTGTCCCTAGTTCAGTTGTAAAAATTGCTAGGAATTATGACACATAACAATTAGAAGAGTCGAGTTCAGGTCACGGAAGATGTCGGGGGAGAGAGTTTCCCAGAAGATAACTTGTTCGGTAAACACACCTTTCGAAGACCTTTCATCAAGCAGCTAACCGTGATGAGTCTTTACGATGTTCTGGATGTTATAAAGAGCGCCAATTCACTCTTGGAAGTGAGGAATGTGCCAAGATATTTTATTAATTATGTAATACTGCTGGAGAATTGCAAGCGAAAAATCAAATATTGTGATTCGTTTGCATAAGTTAATTGTAGATGAATGCTGACTATGCATACCAAAAAAAGAGGGAAGTAACTTCATTCTCATAAACATGTCGGCATAGTCATGTTGATGTTGAATATGTTGGGTCGAAAAAGTGAAAGGTTATCAACGTAATCTTGGGCAAATAACGAGTTCAGTTGTTGCAAATAATTTGAATTCTGTCCTCAATACATGTATACTTTTTTCTGTATGACTTCTTGACCATTAAAGTACGTGGCTCTCCGATGTAAAATGTATTCAAAAAATTCTATTAAGCAATATCACATCAAATCTAAAACAGTGTACATTACTTTAAGCGGTCTCGTCGATGAGTAACAATGCACATTCCAACCTGAGAGTTGACTACTAGACGCTATAACTACACAAGTGGGATCCGTATAATAATTATGGACAACAAAATATTAGAGAATCCTTCCAATGGGCTAAACGTAAGTTTTATGTGCCTATCCATTAAACTATATTGAAAAAGCATGGAATTAACCCAATGAGATGAAGATAAGGTCAACTTCATAAATTGGGTGGGAGGGGGGTGTTTTAGATGTTGAATGTCTAAAAGATAAGGGACATAGAACTATTCTATGTGAAAATAAAAAGAATATATTAGAGCGTGTTTGGTAACAATTAAAATTCAACTAAAATTGAAAATATGATCGTTATTGGGTTCCACCCGTCTAATAAAAGTCCACAATAACGGCTAGTTTTTCAATTTTAATCAGATTTTAGTCTCTACCAAATAAGCTCTAAATATCTTTTCGAACTTGTATAACGCGAGTGAATAAGCCTACAAGGGTTTAAAACCTAGTGTTCTATGGTTATCTGACATGGAAGTCATCGGCCTAAAGCTCACTACAGGGTTGTATAGAAAGAAAATGAGAAAATGTTTGAAAAAAAACTAAAAAAAAAATATCAAATAATATATTTCGAATACGATCACAAGTAATGAAATGGACTTTTTGAGTCCAAGTCTCGTTCTCACAGAGATTTATTTAATTTAATTTCTATTTACTACGACCTTAACCAAAACGATAATATTAACTAGAATTAAATCAACTACGCCGCAAGTGTGAATTACTAAACTAAATGCACTTGATGGTTGAATACAAATTTTATGTAAGGAAGGATGCACTTGGATCCCGGATCCCAAAGTAATAATTATTTCTATCCAACAATATTCCTATCCAACAATATTCCTATCAATGTTCATATCCCATCCAACAATCTCTCGAGTANTTAATTTCTATTTACTACGACCTTAACCAAAACGATAATATTAACTAGAATTAAATCAACTACGCCGCAAGTGTGAATTACTAAACTAAATGCACTTGATGGTTGAATACAAATTTTATGTAATTTATGAAGGAAGGACGAACTTGGATCCCGAATCCCAAAGTAATAATTATTTCTATCCAACAATATTCCTATCAATGTTCATATCCCATCCAACAATCTCTCTCGAGTAATGTTGGACCTACGGCCCGACTATATCTCTATGCTGGATGCGAATATATAAAAATGTATACAGTTTTATGAACACTTAGAGATTCACATAAAGTATAACGATATATTCTTATCCCATATCGGACCCTACGATGATTTATACCTTGTCGACCTTATTTTCCTTCTTTCGAAAACATAAAATAAGTCACCACACTCATACAACTATTGCACATATAATTGTAGAAAAAAAGTAATGTATATAA
>CAIGRR010011839.1:0-12272 GCA_903798365.1 Fraxinus sp. 1973-6204
AACAGAAAGAAATAAATTTATACAAATGAACTTACGATACTGCAATTAGAAACTATCAAAAAGAGAGTAATCATCAAGAAGATGAAGAACCAAGGCGGAATAAAAGGCATATGGTTCATAAGACCTTTGATCCAGATTTCCCAACATATATACTAGAAAATGATCTTGAGATATTTAATGAAACAATGTCCACTCCTGAAACTCCTTTTTGGAAAGAAGGTGTTAATAATGAAAATGAATCCATCATGAACAATCATACTTGGGAATTGGTTGAACTTCCTCTGGGAAACAAAGCTTTAGGCTGCAAATGGATCTTCAAAAGAAAATTGAAATGGATGGATCAATAGACAAGTATAAGGCTAGATTAGTAGCCAAAGGGTATAAACAGAAGGAATGACTAGATTTCTTCGACACCTATTCATTTGTTACAAGGATCATGTCTATACGTGTGTTGATTGCTATCACAGCATTGCATAATCTTGAAATGTACCAAATGGATGTTAAGATTGTATTTCTAAATGGAGAATTAGAAGAATAAATTTATATGGAACAATCTTAAGGGTTTGTTATTCCTGAAAATGAAAAGAATGTGTGTAAACTTGTAAAATCGTTATATGGATTAAAATAAGCACTGAAACAATGGCATAAAAAGTTTGACAAAATTATGTTGTCAAATTGGTTTCAAAATCAATTAATGTGACAAATGTGTTCACATCAAAATCACACCTAACAGATACGTGATCGTATATCTATATGTTGATGATATGCTAATCATGGGGAGTAATTCAAACATTATTACTCGACCAAGAAAATGTTGATAAAATATTTTGACATGAAAAATATGGGAATAGATGACATGATATTAGGGATTAAAATCTCTATAACATTTGATGGTTTGTCATTGTCTCAATCACCCTATATTGAGACTATACTTAAATATTTTAAGGTGTATGACGATAAACCAATTAAAACACCAGTTGACTTAAATTTACACTTAGCCAAAAATGCTGGTGATCCCGTATCTCAATTAGAATATTCACCTGTTATATGCAGCTTGATGTATATTACCAACTGCACGTGTCCTGATATAGCATATGCAGTCAACAAACTGAGTAGATTTACGAGTAATCCAAGTTATGACCACTGGAAAGCATTAGATCGAATTCTTAAATACTTAAGAGACATGATCAGTTATGGATTATACTACTCAAGATATCTTGTAGTGTTAGAAGGATATACCGATGCAAATTGAATATCTAACACAAAGGATTCAAAGTCTACAAGTGGTTATGTGTTTACCATTGGAGACAGAGTTGTGTCCTGGAAATCGCCTAAGTGAACTTGTATAGCTCGATCCACAATAAAATCTGAGTTTATTGCTTTAGATAAAATTGGAGAAGCGGAAGGGCTTCGTAATTTTCTTAAGGATATTTCATGTTGGGAAAAATCGGTACCTGCTATTAATATACATTGTGATAATCAATCGTCTATTGCAATGGCACAAAATAGTATGTATAATGGTAAATCTCGACATATTCGT
This sequence comes from Fraxinus sp. 1973-6204, assembly GCA_903798365.1. NCBI lineage: Eukaryota > Viridiplantae > Streptophyta > Magnoliopsida > Lamiales > Oleaceae > Fraxinus > Fraxinus sp. 1973-6204. The sequence continues at coordinate 1,541 of CAIGRR010011839.1, forward strand.
CAAAGACATAATACCATTAAACAATTGATATCGAATCGTATAATCTCGATTAACTATGTTAAATCAAAAGAAAACATAGCGTATACTTTGACAAAAGGATTAACGAGAAATCAAGTATACAATCTTTTCTGGGGAATGGACCTAAGCATATCGAATAGNGACATATTCGTCAAAGACATAATACCATTAAACAATTGATATCGAATGGTATAATCTCGATTAACTATGTTAAATCAAAAGAAAACATAGCGGATCATTTAACGAAAGGATTAACGAGAAATCAAGTATACCATCTTTCTAGGGGAATGGGCCTAAAGCCTATCGAAAAGAATCAATATAGCGAAAACCCAACCTTGTAGATTAGCGATCCCAAGATCTTAGTTCAATGGGACAACTAAGTTATGAAAGATTCAGTGTAAAGCACTTACTCCAATTCCTACAAAAAGTGCTGGAATAGAAAGTGTTCAAGGATAAGTGTATACTTTTAATGATTCATATATCTTACAAGAAGATAATAGATGTATTGTACTATAGGAGACCACCTATATAAGTGTGAAGTGGGGGCGCTTCTACGAGAATTTGAGGCTTAATTCTCTTAAAGCACTTATGAAACCAAGAGTTGTTCAAGTTCAAAATGAACACAACCATGAGAACCTAAATGGTTAGATTAATTATGGTGTTAGTACAGTTGTTTTAATTTACACGAACGGCTGAATGGTTCAAGACATCACGTTCACCAATTAGTTTAGTAAATTCGATTGTAATCAACTAAAGAAGGTTCAAAGCCACAAGCCACATATCTTGAAGCTATAACTTGTCCCGTGTACTACATTGTTAGAGTTTGCATCTCATTTGCATTGTTGTGCATATCACGAAAATTCCATTCATGTGGGGGATTGTTGGAACTGGTTTAAAGAAATCAAAAGTTTTGTTTAAGTATAATTTTGAACAAGTGGCTCGGTGTCAACTTTGAGCAAATATTCGGAGTTGATCTGATGTTCAAATTTCATATGTAAATAGACCAACTTGTTCTACTTGTTGAGTAAATCGTCGTAGTATTTTTGCAATCTCAAAACCAATTCCGAATGAATGAGAAATTGCTGTCCAAAATTAGATAGATAAGAGGATACACGGGCTGGAATATAACTCTCTTTTGCTCCGATGTCACTCGAGCAAGAGGCCAACAACAAACTAGCGAGAAAAGCTCTGATGAAAAGGTGTTGCTGTCGCTCAAGTGAGAAGTTAGCGACAGCAAAAGTTGCTTCTGTTCGTAAGGTTGCGAGTTTTAGTTCGCAACACTTTGTCGACAATCCCTCATACCCTATAAATAGGACCCATGAGACGTCATTTTCTTCACACCAATGATATTCAATCATAGCATAACATTCTCTTCTCTCTCAACCAAATTTTGCATATATATTGCATAAAATTCTAGTTTTCTTCAATTTTTTTGCATTAAGGAGTACATATATCAAATTCTAGTTTGTTGTTCTTGTGTGTTGAAGTGCTACTCATATAAGAAGAAGTCGTTGTATCTTGGTAGTTGATTGCCATAAATCGTAGGCACCGTTGCGGGGCAAATTCAATTTAAGGACAAAGTATTCAACACTTGCCTCGACTTTGTATCCATTTGGCGTTATTCATTTGAAGTTTCACTGCCGCTACTTTATCGAAATTCCAGTAAAAATTGATAAAAATTTTACGAACATTTATTTGTTACTCCATACACCATATCTATTCAACAACTTAAGCTCCAACTATTCATCTAGTTTGAAATTTCACTTTTTTTAGTTAATTTAAAATTACTTTAGTTAATTTAAAATTACTTTTAAGGAATAGGACAGCATCATGTGATTACACTGATAAAGTCAAATAGATAATGGATTTATCAGAAAGAGATAATAATATCGTGTAACATAGGTAACAATAGTGTTGACTTGTGTCCTTATTTATTTTATTTTTGTTTCCTTCATTTTGTAACAACCACAATATGAATTTGTCGTGTTGTACCTTAAAAATAATCAAGATTTCATCATTTCAAGAAAAGTAACACACACATACGAAGTTTATTTTAATTGATTTAATGTTGATTGAATAAAATTGGCCTAAATTTGTTTCTTTTTAGCTAGTAACACAAACAGGGATGGCCCTAATTATAGGTGAGGACCTGCCATAATATTAATGTTGTATGCAACTTTATTTTCAACTATTTACAAAGGGTTCCATATAAAGTTCGCCTCATGCTCTCGAAATCCTGAAATATTATTAATCAAAATGTGTGCAGGGTTTTCAAACCATAAACATATATTTAAAAAGTTAAAACGAAGTTTAATAAAGAAAAAAAGTTTTAATTCTGTAGATAAATTTAAATAAAACTCGAAAAACTATTAAAATGACTAAAACACCCTTCAACTAACTAAAAAAACTAACATGGACCCCTAAATGACAGAGTTTGACAATGTTGGTCGTAAGTCATACAATAAAAATGTACATAATAAAAAAAAATGCTTTCGAAATGTACACACTCGTATAACCCGAGCTAAAAATTGTGCACGTTTTCGTCGAATTCTTTTTATTTCTTCTCTTTTTCAATTAATTTATGATTTTTTTTTTTTATTCTAATTGATTTGCATCATTTTATATAGGGGAATTTACAAAATGGTCAATTTCATGCTTGTCAATTGAAAAGTGTCTAATTTTGATAACTTTTAAAAAAATGGCCAGATTTGGTATCAAATTGTTCATTATACCCTCAACGAAAGATGAAGCAAATCAATTTGTCACGAATTTCAAGAAGAACAAGTAGCTTCCATGAGAAGCTACATTAATGTTAACTAATACCTAATGGATTCATTTGCTTTTATTATCTATTAGGTATTGACCAAGAATTTTGGGAAAAAATGAAGAAGATGAAGCAGAAAAGTCGTTAACATTAAAAAATAATTATATGTTTGCAATTCATAAGAAAATCATATAATTTCGTTTCGAAAAATTTAATCTCATTCAAATTTGCAATTGATTAGGCTTTCCACAATTTTCGGTAGAAGGTAATTTTTCTTTTACATTTCATAACGTTCTCGACATTTTAAAAGATGTTATCGAAATTTGGATCAACTTATCTTGACATTTGACACTTCATTTGTTGATAAGTTGTGTTTAATAGTTGTTATTTTTGACATTTCATAATGTTCTCGACATTTTAAAAGATATTATCGACATTTGGATCGTGTTTATCTTGACATTTGACACTTCATTTGTTCATATCGAGATTTCGTTCTTAATATGAGAGTTCTCTACATTTTATAATGTTCTTGATATTTTAAGTGTACTTCTCGACATTTCATAAATGTTTTATTTACCCACTTATAGGGAGAAGTGAGCATTTAATGTATGATTGACATGATATTTTTTAAAATANAACGAAATTTTGTTCTGAACATGAGATTTCTCTACATTTCATAATATTCTACTTCTCGTCATTTCATAAATGTTTTATTTACCCACTTATAGGGAGAAGTGAGCATTTAATGTATGATTGACATGATATTTTTTAAAATAAGTAATATAAGTTATGTGTCAAGTTATTATTGATCAATACAATTTTTAATTATATAAATAATTTAGTTTTTATTGTGGAATTTAAAATTGTTAATAAGGACTTTTTGATCTATATTATAGTAAAATGCACATTGAAATTTTTTTGAACATTTTTACAAATAATTACGTAGCAGTGGACATATTTTACAATTTCCCCTTCTATATATGGGTTTTGATGAAATTTTTGTGGTGGAATAATTCACAGTCAAATATGGCAGCTGTACTTGATTGTACCCTATTGTACTTTCTCAAATCCCATCATACAACGATTACTGACATCAAATATTCTGCCCTTTCATCATCAGAAAGCCATAATTCTCGTATAATTTTGATTCTCTCAGTTGACCTATACATAGGATTGCGTTTGTGGGTGGAGTCCATGGTATCATAAATATATGAAGAAAATTAATTGAGATTCATTGGCACTAACGCCATGTTTGATAGTATGGCTTTTCCATAGAAAACCGAAAATTTTCCTACTTTATAGATGTTTGATGGTCAATATTTTACTTGCAAAATCTTTTCTCCGCCGCAATGTCACGCGCCCATTTTCCAAAAAATTGGTGAATTGGTTTTCCTATAGTTTTTGCTGGAATTGATTTTTCAGGATTTTATTTTTGGCAATTGGAAAAAATCTAAACATAATGATAAAAAAATTATCACTTTTATTGACAATTTTCATACAAAACAAAGCCAAACGAATGACACTCGGTATGGTAATTTTTTTAAATTTTTTGGCAAGTGGAACAAATTCTAGACCCAATGGTAGAAAAAATTATCACTTTAATGGACAATTTTCATGAAAAACAAAGTCAAATAGAAACCAAACTTTCAACATTTTTCAAGTGAAAAATTATACTAATCAAACACAATTAATTACAATTTCAAGGAAAACAAATTCTAGACAATTCAATTCCCAGCAAAACATTTTCTTTCCACCCATTTTTCACATTTGCAATCAAACGGACCCTAATTTTTAATAATTTTCTCTCCTACAAAATCGATCGTGAGACAATTTTATTAGTAAATTTAAAGATTTAGCCATTTAGGTCTACTTGCCCATTTTTTTCTCATTGATTTTGATGATTTTCTAATGGTACTATTTATAAGAAGTTAGAAAAATCAATAAGGAGTAGTTTTTAGACACTGATTTTGAGTGATTTTTAAATTATCAAAATTAATATAGACACTGATTTTGAGTGATTTTTAAATTATCAAAATTAATATAAAGTGATTTTGATTTTTTTTTTTCATGAATCATTCGATAAATTTTCTATTTTATTGTTATGCAACTAATTTTTTAACACTGCCTACTTGTTAGGTTAGACATTTTGATGATGATGTAAAAGGTGTGGACAAAGCGGGGAGTTTGCCCAACTTTTTTTTTTACTTTTCTAAATTTTTTTAAATAAATCTATAATATATTAAATATCATACCAAGTGAGATTTTTTTTTTTTTTTGTAACCTTACTATAATTTAGTTATTTTATTAATACTTTGCTTTTCATTTTTCAATATATTTTTTATTTATTTAACCATTTAATTACCATTAATGTACAAGTACATTGGAGAGATTCATTTCACATGTTGCTTTCATTAATTATGAATTCTCTATTATTAGTTCTCAATTAATTAAAATTTACATTTATTGATTAATATTTATCTCCATTTATGTATTTCAGTGTTATTAATTCTAATTATAAGTTAATTAGAATTTCACATTTATTCTAATTATAAGTTCATTTATTCTAGATAGTAGATATATCAAGTGTACTAGTATCACTACTCCAAATGTCTTCATCACGGTCAAGACAAAACCATATACCCTAGTTGATAGTATAGCAACCGTTAATTTTAACAACATATTTCATGAAATCCACAACTTTTCAATCATATATTTCATCAACTTTGATCAAAATTTATTAAAAACCTAATTTTAATCCCCACTAAAATGCTAATCTTATTAGTAATGTTATGCATCACCACTAATATTAAATACTAGTTTTGGTGGTAATTATATGACATTAGGTGATAAATTCCTTATTTAATTGAACATATAAAGTACAATCACATTAACTGGTGCTCTAAACCACTGATTCTAGATAGTATTATTTTATTACGATATCTCATTATCTTATGAGAAATGTTATTTGGCATCAGTAGTGTTAAAACATCAGTTTAAGTGGCATTAAATGTCATTAAATAAAAAATATTATTAAATGAATCACATAATTTCATCTTTAATTAAACATATCACATAATGTCACATAAATTAATACTCTAACATCACTGATACTAGATAACATTATCTTATACTTTTGGTACCCAGGTCACCGCTAAGAAGAGATAAAATTAGCTGCCTATTTGGTGGAGCAGGAGAACACGGAGACCGAAAGTTACGAGTTCAAATCTCCTGCCAACACTTCCTCGATCGAGCCGTCGCACCGGACTTGCCTAATACGGTTTATTTCTCCTGTGTAATTTGCAAGCTACTGTACATGGAGCGAGATTTACCCAGTGCGCACTCACGAGTAGCGGTTGCGGGTTCCTATGTAAAAAATAAAAAAAATAAAAAAAAAATAAAAAATTCAGCTCCCTATCCGAGGTCCAGAATCGCTCCCCAGTAATTTCCATATTCCAATATCTACCCGGTGTCATCCAATATGCATGTATGGCAGACACTTTGGACTTCATATTTTGCTTATGAACCTTCTAATTTTAACTTTTTGTTGCATTTTGTTGAATCTTTATCCCTTTTTATTTCTCACATTTAGCTCCTCCTTTTCTTTTCCTCATTGTTAACCCATTTTTCAGTATGAAAATCGCGAAGAGAGATAGAACATGTTTAAAATGAAATCTTGAAACTTGAGAAGAGAGATAAACGTGTGCAATTTACCCACTTTTGTTTATTCTTCTATTTATTTAAAATATATTTAAGAGAAGTGAAAATATTCTGTATTCCCCCAACAAGCTGTCTAACTTACACTTCTTAATCAATGCCTCTTTAGTTTTTAATATGAATCATGCTACATTTACATCTTTGGTACACATCTTTGTACACATCCCTCTCACATGTGTGTGCTCTTTCGTTTTAAATATGAATCATGCTACATTTACATCCTTGATACACATCTTTGTACACATCCCTCTCACATGTGTGTGGATCTTTGTACATATCCCTCTCACATGTATGTGCTCTTTAGTTTTAAATATGAACAATGCTACATTTACATCCTTGGTTCACACACATGTGAGAGGGATGTGTACAAAGATGTGTACCAAGAATGTACACTTGGCTTTTCCCTTTTAATATTTAAAACTTTACAATTTAACTAATCTTCTAGCTAGTTTGAAATTTCAATTTTTTTTGTTAATTTAAAATTACATTAGAAAGAAATAGCCCCTGTTTGAAACCCATTTTGAGTAGAAAAGAATTTTTGAAATAGTGATTGATGTAAGAATGTGTGGTGAAAAAGTGACGAAAAGTTTTTGATTTGTGTGTAATATTATTTTATTAGGAGAATGTGTGGTTGAAATGAAAAATGAGAATGAGAATGAGAAAGAGAAAGAGAAATGAATGGGTGCCAAATGGGGGCATAATATTATTAGCGTGTAACACGTTAGGTAACAGTAGTGTTGACTTGGGTTTCCATGTTTATTTTATTTTTGTTTCCTTCATTTTGCAATAATCGCGATCGTCTGCATGTGTTGTACCTTAAATTAATCAAGATTTCATCATTTCAAGAAAAAGTATGGCACCTACTCTCTAATAAATAAATAAATTAATATATATATATATATATATATATATTGTTCATTTTAATTGATTTAATGTTGATTTAATAAAATTGGCCTAAATTTGTTTCTTGTCAACGAGTGAAGTAATTTTGATAAAAGGATGGCCCCAACTATATTTTGGTTAAGTTTTTATCAAATGCGGTTAGGATCCACCATAGTATTTGATGCAAGGCGAAACGTGAATGATAATAAAAGTATCTTGTTCATAATATACGAACATCTGTTACTTAAATCTTGCTTGAACGTACATAAGAAAAAGTAAAATCTACCAATTAACGGGAAAACTAATAATTTCTTATTATCTATAGATTCAAAACAAATCCTAAGTATTGAAAATCGAATTTCATAGATAAATCCAATAAAAACTTAAAAAAATTGTAGAAAGATGAAAATACCCTTAAATTAACTAAAAATGAAAAAGGGCTAAAACAAACCTCTAAACAACAGAATTTGATCCCGAAATACTTATCTAAATTGTACTCATAGACGAATATTCAACAATTGTAATGAAAGTTATGCGTGTTTTCGTACACCTTTCTTATTCCTTCGCTTTTTAAGTTAGTTTAAGTTTGGGAAGAGTTCACAAATCAAGTCTCAAGTTTCCCAAATTCAAAACTCAAGCCTTAAGTTTAAAAATGAAAAAATAGGTATTTGTTAATTAATTAAAAATACGTTATTAATTAAATATATTAAAATCACAATTTATAATTCATGGTCATATATGCATGCTCATGAGTCACAACTTTTTTTGATCACATAATAGCAAATTAATTATCACAGATTGTTTCGAGGTCACAAATTAAAAATTTTATATATCACAATTTATTTTATTGGTCACAGATCAAAAAATTATAGTTCATGTTTTGTTTATCGATCGCAAATTATTTTTTAATCACAAATTATCAAATTTTAAAGTCACATTTTAATAGTTAGTCACAATGAACCAAATAGTTGGTCACATACACCAATAGATCACAACCACCACCGTTATCACCACAACCAGTCACCACTGCTACTGTCACCTCCATTTTTGCAACACCACCATCACCACACCACAGCACACCATCAACACCACACGTATACCACTAGTCACTACTACCACCACCACCACCACCACCGCCAAAACAACACCACACACCACCATCACAACCACCACCACAAAAAGTTGGTCACATACACCAAACACCCCACCCCCGATCTGGATCCACCACTAACACTTGGTCACATATCAACCAAATAGTTGGTTACCAATACTATCTCACCCCCGCCACAATACCACCACAACCACCGTCAACAACAAGAAAAACAACCATAGTTACACAATTGCCGCCTGCACCACACCAACGCAAACACCAACAACAAATAACACGCCCACCACCACACCATCGGTGCTGGAATCATCAACAAAAAGTTGCGCAGTTACTAGTTGCATGAATGGGGCTTGCAGATTTTGATAGGGATGGTTATTTGTTGATTGGCGACCATGGTTAGGGTGGTCTTAAGGAGAGGAATCGGCCAGTATATTGGGCATGCCGTGAAGAGTCGTCGGCATCAATTGGCGCTGAGTGCAGCGTCGTAACGCTGCTGTTCAAAGCAGCGTCAACCAACGACACTGCTGAGAACTCTCAGCAGCCCTCGATGCCGCATTGTCGTTGGCCGACGCAACTCCTTCATTGTCGATTGTCGGCGTTCGAAGAGAGATGGGAAGATAAAAGAAGATAGAGAAGGGAGAGATGTAGAGAGAAGAGTGAAAATCGGCTGAAGAAGAGAGAAGATAGAGAGATAAATAATTAGGGTTTGGGTGGGTTGAGTTAATTTAATTTTAAGATATTAAAAAGTATAAATTGATACCTGATTTTTGAATTTTTTTTTTATCAAATATGATATTTAAAATGTAATATTTAAACACCTGAATTTGTGTAATTTCCACATTTAATAAAATTTAATTTTAAGATATTAAAAAGTTTAAATTGATACCTGATTTTTGAGATTTTTTTTATCAAATCTGATTTTTGAAATGTGATATTTATATGTCTGGTTTCGAGTAATTTCCTCTTTTAAGTTTTTCTCTTCTAATTGATCAACATAATTCCCTTTCATTTTAAAACAAATCAGCCGTAAGTTATCATCATGATGCAAATGCTTATCATTTTTTGAAACATATTCATAAAGATCTACAATATTAAACATATTAAGATTTTTCATATGTTGAGGAAGATCAAGGACATGTCCATTTTTATTGATTTTTTACAGAATCTTAAAAGGCTCATACTTCTTTTGATACATCTTCTTCTGACTTTCATCACGCTATTTCCTGAGGATCACCTAACCAGATCATCCACCTGAAACATCTAACGGCGCCTATTTGTATCGACATTAGCTTTATACTTTGCATTGGAGGCTTCCAACTTTTTCTTCATCTTCTCAATCACCTCTACAAGTTGTTCAGCTAATTTTTGGCTGCTATACTCTTTTTCATAGAGTTTGGAAGTTAGGCTAAGTCAACTGCTTGTTCGAGAATCCTCCTATAAACAATAGCAAAGGTGATTTACCCTAGTGAAGAATGAATTATACTATTGTATGCAAATTATGCCTGTACAAAAGCAAGATCCCACTGTTTATTCTTCTCACCACAGATGCACTGTAACATATTCCCTAAGGTTCTGTTAACCACTTCAGTTTGACCATCGGTTTGAGGATGCGTCGTACTATCGAGTCTTAATTCTATCCTAAACTTCTTCCACAAAGTCAACCAAAAATAAGCTAAGAACTTTGGATCTCGATCGAAAGTGATAGATCAAGAAACCCCATATATTCTGACAATTTCTTGGAAGAACAATTTCGCCACATTTGGTACATTACTGGCATATACAAAGTCCATGGAAAGATCCTCCCAAGTTTGCTCTAAAATTGGCAAAGGAATATACAACCCGATGTTCTGCCAGTGTGACTTCTGCGTTTGAAAGACTGGACACTTTCTTACAAACCTACCAATATTACTCTTCAAATGTGGCCAATAGTAACTCCTCAAGGTTGCTAATTGTATTATCTTGACCTAAATGACCACTTAATCCCTTAGAATTCAACAGACTTACTAATTTCTCACGCGAGGTACGCGGAATACAATTTTGCATTGGAAGAGTGGATATTGGTTGGGTATTGTGATTTTGAAGCAGTTTGTAGATTCAGTACTATAATTTCAAATACTAAGATAAAAAGCTAGATTGTCTAACCAAATATTTTTGCATGCTTGTGTGTTTGTTGTTATTTAGGTTATAATTTTGTTTGAGGACAAACAAATGTTTAAGTTTTAGGATATTTGATAAGTGCATTTTAC
>CAIGRR010011868.1:0-12392 GCA_903798365.1 Fraxinus sp. 1973-6204
ATTTGTTTCATGCATTCGAGAGAAGTGAAATAAATTCGATATATATAAATCATCATAAGGTCCGATAGATGATAGAAATTAGGGGTAGACAAAATGTTCGGACCAAACCAAATCAAACCAAGTGGTTCGATTCGATTCTATCAAAAAAATTAATGGTTTTTATTCTTTGAACCGAGAACCATTTGATTTTGGTTCTAGTTCAAGAACCAGAACCAAACTTAATAATTAATTTTATATTTATATATATTAATTAGTAGAGACTCTAATTTTATATTCATTGGAGATAACCCATTAATTGAATACAGTTTGTTAATTGATTTTTGGTCATTAGAGATAGACAACTCATTAGTTGCTTACGCTCTAATTTTGTATTCAATTGAATCATTTTTCTCGCTCATTTTCAATTTACACAATATTGCGGCTTGCTGGTACTATATTTCATCAAGTCAGTGAAGTGTCATTTAAGATCGAAAAATGAAATTGGTCAGTTACTTAAAAAGTGTTTAAAATATTTTTTTTTACCTTGATTGTTTGATGAGTTATTTGTATTCTTCACAAATAGAGGAAAGTCTAATAAACATTCATGAAGTATTAAAACAGTTAATGTTGCCTATAAAAGTTGACTGTAAAATTTTTGATAATTCATTTTTTTATTGTAGGCGTGTGTCTTCAAAACTGCTACAATTTATTTAGTGAATCATTGTTATTACTTATTAAACAATTTTTTGTATGAGAACGAAAACTAATGTATATTCAAATTATGAATATGTTTTATTTGTTAGTTATGATTTATTTTTTTTATCTCGATGATTGAAATTTGAATTTCATAAATATTTGATGTTTATTTTTTTATTTAGATATATATTACTAACTTATATAATGCAAATATGAAAATTTAAGAAATGAAACTAGAACCAAACCAAACCAAACCAAAACCGAAAGGTTCGATTCGGTTCCATATCTTTAAAAAAATCATTTGGTTACATTATCAGAAAGACCATTGGTTCATGGTTCGNATATGAAAATTTAAGAAATGAAACTAGAACCAAACCAAACCAAACCAAAACCGAAAGGTTCGATTCGGTTCCATATCTTTAAAAAAATCATTTGGTTACATTATCAGAAAGACCATTGGTTCATGGTTCGTTTCGGTTCTTTTGGAACCAGAGCCAAATAGAACCATGTCCACTCCTAATAGAAATATACAGCTATGCCTTACGTGAATATTCAAGTGTTCATAAAATCTCTTACGTTCGTGTATGCTCGCATTCGTTATAGAGATATAGTCGGGTCGTATGCAAGGGTAGATCCAACATTACTTGAGAGAGATTTTTGAATATGATAGAAACATTGATTCGTCATAATTGGATTCGTATTGTCAAATTATAAAACTAGAGTTAGAAATAATTAATAGTTGGGGATTCGGGATCCTAGTGCGTCCTTCATTTATCAATTACATAAAATTTGTATTCAACCATCAATTCCATTTAGTTTAATAATTCACACTTGCATCATAGTTGATTTAATTCTAGTTTTGGTTAAGATCGTAGTAAATAGAAATCAAATTAAATAAATCTTTGTGGGAATGATACTCGGATTCAAAAAGCTCACTTTATTACTTGTCAACGATCCGTACACTTGCTGGAGTTCACGTTTGAAATATATTTTCGTGTGACAGGTAGCGTGGACAAATGTTTGCCATCCGAAAAGTGAAGGAGGCCTTGGATTTAGAGACATCAAATGCTGGAATTTTGCCTTGCTTGCAAAATCACTTCGGAACATCCATAGCAAGAAGGATTCACTTTGGGTTCCCTGGATCAATCATGTTCACTTGCAAGGGACAACAATCTGGGACTTTTCATCAAGAAAAGGTGATTCCCCGTTGCTTAGAAAATTGCTGAAATCAGGGACAGAATTGGCCAGCATGAAGGAACTGCTCAAGCTGCTTTGGACAAATTATCGAAGTGGGTTGTTGGAGGTAACTTGAGCAGCTTACATTGCATATGATTTCTTCAGAGTGACAGGGAACAAGAAGGCATGGGTTGGGGATGTTTGGAGTCCTTGCATTGCTCCTAGACATTCATTCATCTTATGGTCAAGTGTACAATCAAAGCTTTTAACCAAAGACAAACTATTGCACCTTAATATCAACAGAAATTGTGTATTCTGTGGATCACATGAGGAATCTGGCCAGCACTTATTCTTCCAATGTTCATTTAGTTCATCCATTTGGAGTCACGTTAGAGCATGGCTGGGGATTACACGCTCAATGACAACTATTGACAGCACATTAAAAAAGATTAAAAAGGAGGCACTCGGGACATCTTAGCATAGCAAAGCAAAAATGATTGCTCTTGCATATACCGTCTACCAAATATAGACAGCTAGTAATAGGAAAATCTTTGAGGATCTACGGCTGCAAATGGATAGCATTATTCGAAGGATTAAAACACACATACACAAGATAATGTTTACATTACCAATTATGTTTTGATTTAGGGCCTGTCTGTTACTGATTTTTTTGGTCCAAAATCTTGATTTTTTTTACCGTTAAAAAGCAAATCGGGGCCCACCAATGTGAGGAAGAAGTTAAAAATGGCTGCTGACAACGTATAGATTTTTAATTAAAATCAAGCAAAAATTGCTCACAAACAAACACTTAGTTTGAAACTTTAGCGATTGGTCTTGTAATCGTTGTTACATTTTTTGATATTCGTTGCTCGAGTATACTCGAAATAGTTGTACTCGATCATAAGATCAGTATATATTCGATAAAAAGAAAAGGGTAATAGTTTTTACTCACTCTCATGACATTGCACTAACTATTATTGCTTATTTTGAAGATTTCTGCATTTGCATTAAACATGATCAATTTATATTTTTTAATTGTAGAAATGAATAACTCATTTAAGCATATTATTCGAGTCGAAGACAAAGTTAAAAGATATTTCTCACAAGAGTTTTCTTTTGGAAGTATGATTTTGTTTATGCGCCCTTCCTACATTACAAGGGAAATTGCTCCGCATTCGAGTCACACAAGAAATAAAGAAGATTTTAAATAGTTGAAAAATATTTCGAATATTACTCGTCGGAGCACTTTTAGAAAATTATTCTGATACGTTGAAAAATATTATTTTAATCTTAAAAATAATTTTTAACTTCTAAAAATTCCTATCAAACGAGTCAAAATACAGTCTCTCTTTACTTGCACATCGTTACCTCGAGTCCTCAACCTAAAAGCTTGTAAGACTCCCAACTCATAGGTAGGAACATAACATTTGCAGCATATGCCTTCGACCAGGCTCTGTCCAAATTGTCATTTTCCAATTTGCCAAAAGAAGTGAGGTAATATTCCAAGGAAAAAAAAAAACAATTAGAAGGTTCTTAATGTATTAATAAATAATAATTATTTTGATAAATAAGAAAATTAATATTTAAATAAATTATAAAAATTTTATATGTTCATAGTTCAAACAATAAGGGGTCTTAATTTGATTTTAATTTAATAAACTCAATGGAACAAATAGATTTTAACAATTTTTTATGCATAAAGAGTGTGATTTAAAAAAAGAAAATAAAAAAATTCAGGCTAGTTCTGGATTCTGACCGTTGACTAGAACTTTTCATAGGTTTGTCGGAAGAGTTGATACGTCCGCCACCGCACGCCACCGCTTCATCAGGATCCCCCGAAATCACCCTTTAAAACCCTTGACAAAATCAGCAGAAATTTCCATAAAAAAGTGACAGGAGAAAAAGGGAAAATGAAACCGGAAACGCTGACGATAGTGCTGGTAAATCTAGCGGGGATAATGGAAAGAGCAGATGAATCATTGTTACCCGGAGTATACAAAGAGGTTGGAGAAGCGCTTCACACCAACCCGGCTGGGCTTGGGTCATTGACCCTGTTCAGGTCAATAGTCCAGTGTATTTGTTACCCTCTGGCGACTTACTTGGCCGTTCGGCACAACCGGGCACATGTAATTGCCTATGGGGCTTTCCTTTGGGCCGCAGCCACCTTCCTTGTTGCCTTTTCCTCCACCTTCTTCCAGGTTGGTGTTATTTTACTTTGTTTTGATCAATTTCTTCATTTTGAGAACATGTTGGTCATGTTTTGGGATTTTGATTTGAATTATTTTAGAATTCTTCTAATATTCTTGACCAAATTGATTGCGTGTATTTGATTGAAAGAATACAAGAAATAATTTATCTGCTCATTGTTAGATTTCCTTTAGTTATTCATTTAACTGGGTATATCTTATTGTCTTTCTGTTGTTGAAATTGGAAGTGAAAGAAAGTTCCTTGGAATTATAATGGTTTTTGAATTCCAGTTTCTAAATTGAAAGTTCCATTTATATGTAGTTGATACATAATATTGTTTTGTGCTTAAATCACTAAGAAAATTTCAAGACATTAAGAATTCTTACTGATTCATGCTAACTTGAAGGCATTACGGTATAGTTCCAATGTGCGTCTTCATTATAACGCGTTTTGTTTCTAAGATCATGTACTTAGATATAGCTAGGATGAAACCTTGAAATTCTTGGTGCGTATGGCGAAGTGCTCATCACCTCAGCTATTACCATGATCTCGCTGGAGTAGGTGGCATCATTTAGTTGCAGAATTGATAAAATAATCAACCCTGAAACAAGGATAAAAAATGATTGAGCTCTTATTGCATTAGTACTACTATTATTGTGTACCTATCTTGGTGAATCGAAGTCAACTTGTGAGCCATTGTCTAAACGGGATTCATATTTCTGTTAATTAAAATAATATTTCAAAATTTTTATTTCATAATCCTTAGTGAATAATACACGACTCCAAATTTGTTGAAAACAAGGCTTAGGTTGTCATTGTAATCCTTAATAAAAGTTGTTGTTCTCTTAGAGCATGCACACTTTAATGTGTATGGCATATTGAATTCAGGCTCTCAGTCCGTACGAGGCTACGAGCCAGTGAACTTGTATGGCACAATTTCTTGGCTTTTAAATTAACATAGCAAAATACTACTTTTGAGTTTTCGTTGTGGCCGTACAGACTTCTAAATTATATTTAAGAATGGTGTTTCTTTGAGATGAATTTCATGAGTGTCAGCAAAATGTCAATTGGCAGCAGTAGCCATCATGTTATAATGTTCGTAAGAAGCACAATGTGCAGTTAAATATTCATAAGAATTGAAAAAGATAAAAATCATTTTATAATGGGATGATGAGAAACTGCTGAAGTAGGAAATTTTCTTAGAAAAGAAATTATATGAGGATATCCTAGAATACCATGAGCTTTGTCCGAAAATGGGAATATGAATGGACAGTAGTCTCCCATTTGGGTGCAGACTGTAGAAGGTGGCGTGTTACTCTGGCAATTGTTGATAAATATTACAGAGAAGATGACATCTTAGCACATAAGATTGTATACTGGGATCAGCATGAAACAGTACGTATTTATAGATTTTTTTTCAAGTGCTTCGTACATTGTCTACCAGGACAGTGAAGATAGCCACAATATTTGAAAGTTCAAGCATGCAACATTCTATTCTTAGATGAATTGATCCTTTTACAGTCACCAGATGGCAAATACATGTTTTTATAGTCTACTCATCAGTCCTCTCCAATTTGATATGCAGAAATTTAGCCTCCTTGCATAATATGAGGACATGATTTCAGATCTACATAGTTGAGCCCTAGGTAAGGATCCAACACTTACCAAATCAATGTAAATGACTGTAATCCATGTCAAAGAACTTAGGAGAAATCCGTGTGTGTTGGCTGGGGGGTTGCACTTACATGTGTGCGCGCGGATGTTGCAGTTTAAGTTATATAGCAGTTCGGTAGTTCTAGAATTCTCCTTTCAACTTGTCAGATGGCATTGTAAGTTTTTCTATATTTGTTTCCCAGGTGGCCGTATCAAGAGCTTTGAATGGGATTGGCCTCGCGATTGTTACACCTGCCATCCAGTCCCTTGTGGCTGACTCAACTGATGACAGCAGCCGAGGTATGGCTTTTGGATGGCTACAGCTTACCAGTAACCTTGGTTCAATTGTTGGCGGATTATTTTCACTATTGATAGCCCCAATTACTTTTATGGGAATCTCTGGCTGGAGAATTTCTTTTCATCTTGTTGGTATACTAAGTGTGGTTGTGGGAATTTTAGTTCGCATCTTTGCTAACGACCCACACTTTCCAGAAGGTGGTGTAAGAACTAGCAATGAAGTTCATCACAGATCCTTGTTAGAAGAAGTTAAGGTTCTTGTCCATGAAGCAAAATCAGTAATAAATATTCGATCCTTTCAAATTATTGTAGCTCAAGGTGTCACCGGTTCGTTTCCATGGTCAGCTTTATCGTTTTCACCAATGTGGTTGGAGTTAACTGGCTTCTCCCACGCGAAAACTGCCATTCTCATAGGTATATTCGTAGTTGCTAACTCTCTTGGGGGTTTGTTTGGTGGTAGGATGGGTGATATCCTATCCAAACGCCTCCCAAATTCTGGCCGGATAATTTTATCCCAGATAAGCTCGGCATCTGCTATTCCTCTCGCAGCGATTCTTTTCCTGTTCTTGCCAACTGATCCATCTACGATGTTCGTGCATGGTTTCATCCTGTTAATTGCAGGTTTTTTCATATCTTGGAATGCTGCAGCGACTAACAAGTAAAACCTTCTAACAACACTTCATCTCTTCCCTCTGTCTTTTTTTAATCATGCCTCGCCACCTTTCCAAGTATTCATAATTTACAGATTCAGCATAGCAATTTTACAAGGACAATCCACAAACTAGTAGAAGAATCATTGTTTTGAAGGGAGAACTATAACTTAAAGAAACCGTCCGTTTAATTGAATATATTCTAATAATAATAATAATGCTGTGTTTAAACTTTCGGAAGGTTTTGACTGAATTGCTTTAATAATATGCTGTAGACAGTCCAATTTTTGCAGAGATAGTCCCAGAGAAATCACGAACGAGTATCTATGCGTTGGACCGATCATTTGAGTCCGTGTTGTCATCATTTGCTCCCCCAATTGTTGGACTACTGGCTATGTATGTTTATGGCTATAAGCCAGTCCCAGAAGATTCTGAAGATATTGCCACAGACAGAGGGAATGCAACATCTTTGGCTAAGGCTCTTTTCATTGCAGTCTCAATCCCAATGGCTCTATGTTGCATTATCTACTCTTTCCTCTATATCACCTATCCAAGAGACAGGGAGAGGGCTCAAATGAAAGCTCTGATAGAATCAGAAATGCAACTCGTAGAGTTGGACTCTCCACGTCCCAGAAGAGACCGCTTTCAAGTTCGATCCTCTGAAACAAAAAGTCTTGATGACAGAGTTGCCATTGACATGCACTATGATAACGATGGACTTGATTTTTATGATGACGATGATGAGAAGATGTTGGTAAGCCAGCGGCTAAAGTTTTCTAATGCGGGGAAAACGGAATAGTTCTTTTGGGTTAACAGGTGTTTTTCTATCTTTACATAGATGCCTGCCCAAACTGAACATCTATCTTACCCTTCGTGATTTGATCTGATTTGTTTTAATATACCTGACTACTATACCCTGTAGAAATCTAACCTTGTGAAAGTAGATGTAAATTTCTCATTTTATATTTTGTAAAATGCTAATTTGAAAATAGTACATAACTGTACATCCTTTCTGTTTTTCGTATATTTCATCACACAATATTAACTGAACTGATGCGTCATCAATCTAAGCAATTCCATACAAGGTCCTAACAATTGAATTACACCAAGAAACACAAAGGGAACAGGCTACTAATCATTTGGGTTTTGCAGCCGAGATCATCACGAAAGCTCTGTTCCTGGTGCATGTAAAATTGACAAGCCCACAAGACGTGCAAAGATCTTCAAGTTCTTTCTCAGATAAAAATACATGGCTACCTGAGAGTAGCGCGAAGTTCTGCAGATAAAATGAAAATTCCAGAATAAGTTGCTCTGAGCGTAAGAACTAAAATTGGGATCTAGTAAACACTATTTAGTAGGTGTCAGAGTGTTGCTACCTTTTCCAGATCACCTATTCTACCATGTTAATATAGCACGGGATGCACAAATTTGTAGAATAGTTGAGGAGGATAGATATGGATAAGGATTGTTTAATTTCTGATTCTCCCACTTTAATCATTTTTGTACTTATCTCCTTCGCAATGGAAAAAACTGTTTCAAATGTTAAGATGGTTACCTGACGTAGAGGTCTGCGATTGGGAACATATGAAAAGGGGCCATCAACTATGTATGTTGTAGCAACAAAGATCCCTCCCGGTTTTAATACACGACTTATTTCCGCCACCTGTTAAAAAGTGAAAGAAAAGTTGAATCAGATCCAAAGATGACAAAGATCGAATGATTATTCCTGTCAACATTCTGTACACTTAAAAATGTCAATTAAGACACACTGAAGCAAATGAGTTAAGATATATGTACAGAAACTCCCTTTACAGAAGTTTTACATATCCTCACAGTCCCATGGTAATAAAAAATTGCCAAAAAAATCTCACCCACCCCCCCTATTGTGAGGTATCGGTGGGGTTTTGTGAACCCCCACCCTGTACCCCAAGCAGAACTCGAAGCAAATTTACTGAAGTTCCAAGCTCTGACACAACAATGCTAGCCCCCTTGCCATCTCATCACCTTCCTAACTTCCTCCTTATTGTTACAAACAAAATGGAAATGGCGAAATGAGATTAAGGGCATACAATTATGGTATATTTCAGAACATAACTTCAAAAAAAGAAAGGGGGTTTGTGAACAGATTTCCACCACTGAAGTGACTGCCTAATTTTGATTATATTTCGGTTTCAATTGAAACATTTGAACCTCAATATATGATCACTAAAGAATTACAATATGCCAGTCAGCCAGTGAAATCACAAAACAGAATAATATCAGGAGTAGCCTGAGCAAGTAGATGTTCAGGTATGCTTACAGCTGCCGATGGTGAAGGCCAACAGTGTAAAGCCGCACCAGCATGCACAGCATCCACAGTACTTGAAGCAAGGGGAAGCCTGGAGATATCAGCCCTAACCAGTATTATGTTCCTGGAAGAAGATAGATTACATATATAAGAAATGGCCAGAGTAAGCTAGAAAAAATCACCAAGATTAAGGTAAGGAGACATGCTCTTCTGGAAAGTTATCATCTTGCTTTATGAATTCATAACATTGCTGCAACATAGTCTCTGAAAAGTCCAAAGCAACAACAAGGGAAAATAATCCGCTCTTGGCAAAAAGTCTTGAAAATAATCCACTTCCACAACTGGCATCAATAATATTTCCACCTAAGACTGGCTTGAGGTAATCTTTGGTCAATTCAAACTGCAATCAATGACATGGAAATATGATTAGTTTATTGTTAGTCTTGAGATATATAATTTACTACTCTGCGTTGATTCATATTGGTGGTTTTATTTATTTATTTTTTAATTGTTGAAAACAATTTACAGCCATTGTATCATTCTTGTAGACTGCAAATTATGAGCAACTGCAACTGCAACTGCATCAGACATCTATGCCAAAGGGAAGCATTTTTTTAGGCAAAATTAATTATGGTAGTAGGAAATTGGTGATTACCTCTTTCTCTGGGCCTGGAAAACCACCCCACACAGAAAAACTTTGTCGCCAACCCCTCTCATAGAGAAATGATACCAAAGGAAACCTGTTTCCGACGAACAACTGGCATTCATAATAAGTAGGTACTAACCAAATTCATTCTGTAGTTTGAAAATTTTCACATTATTGATAAATTAGGATAACTGTGTCAGTCATTTAGCGTGCATTTGTCACTAACAATAATCATGCTAATATTTAGGCTTTGAAGCTATCAAAACATAGAGCTGCATCTAAAACTTTGGGTTCTGTAAACAATTTTTTCAATCCTAGGTGAAGTACTGATTATCTCACAATTAAATATTACAGATTCACTTTATAGTGATGCAAAAACAAATATATCAGTAATGGAAACAGTTCAAAAATGTCATTTATGATGAACCCAGCATCCACCTTATTTTCGGTACTGTTGACTAGTGTCTCTTAAAAATTCTAGTGAGAAAAGATCATCATGATTATTGAAGTTCAAATTAATTCCAATTTGTGAATATCAATGTCGATGTAATCTTTCAGAAGCAAGTGTCAACTACTTCCTGTCAACCATTGTTCTAGAGCATTACTTTAGTTTACATTGCACTGGATAGTGGATAACAATATTTATGAGCTAGAATGAATGAAGCTTTGAATGCCTATCAGAGCCATGCATTTATTCTCAATGGATTAGAGGAACACCCCAAAGATGATAACTGTTATTTACTTGTGTATTCATCTAGACGTTTTAAGAATTTACACCTACAAATTTGAAATCCAGGAGTTGAAGAAAGAAGAAAGCAATTAGAAGATTATCAGAACTTCAGAGGATATTAATCAAAATCAAGTCAGGGAAACCGTCAAAGTAAACAGAAGAATATCTATCCGCTGAACCTAGAAATATATAGAATAAGAGGTTTCTTCAGAACTTTTTGAGGATTGAGAAAGATAGAAACCTTAGTAAATGAAATTTAATGACAAGTCAATGTTATAAATGCAAACAGAATTACCTGAAAAGCTCAGTAGATACTGCCTTAGGTTCACCATACACCTTTCCACCACCAGTTATTGTCAGGTCGAGATGTGTCTCGTTACCAGAGTATGTCTTTCTGCAGGTACTGCATTGCAAACTAGACTGAGCTGCAGATTCCCTGTGAAATTATCAAACGAAAATCAAAGAATGGAATCCAACTTTCCAGTAAGAGTATAACTGGCATACATGGGAAATAATTATTATGACTGTATAATGGGAGACGGAAAATATTCTGAGGTGAAGATATTGACTTACAAAGATAAGCTGGGATTACCATTCCAAATTACTGGTTCATAGCAAATAGGACAAGCTAAAATGTTCTTGCGGATGTTCAGGTTTGTCTTGTCCATAACAGGATCCTAATATCGACAGCATAAATCCACTATGAAACATTATTATTTTGAGATATATATACAATTGCATCTTACAATTGAAGTAAATGAGCATATGTTAAATCATTCCATCAAGCAAATGTAACAGAGAGAAGTCATTACCCTTTTACAGTAAACGAATGAAAATTAACAAATTCGTATCCTTCCATCAACTGTGTGCATGAGCATATACATTGTCCCTCATATATGAAGCTTTTTGATATAGTAAAAAATAAGACAAATTTCTCCTCTCTCCTCTCTCTCTCTCTCTCTCACATAATTAGATGATTAGACATGAGTTTCGTAACAAGCTTACATGTATTACTAATGCCATTGCATCTCCAAATTCTTTATTTGCTTTAAGACCCAAAAAAAAAAAAAAAAAATCTTCCCTCTTAAATGGCCATGGAGCTGTATTTCTCCAGCAATCTGTACTCTAGAACACACTGTTGCGACAATATGAAGAATACAAAACTTTAAAAAATGCAACAGTTGAAATACCAAAAGAATATTTTCCAATTTTTACTTAGATGGCCAATTTATGCAAATTTTATTTTCAACTTGGACAAGTGTGAAGACTAACATACAATTTATGAGGGCTAAATACTTCAATGAAAGGAACATTTATTATACCTACTGTTACACGCTTGTTTCTGTTTACGATTCATACATGGGGCAATTTGTCATTGAATTCTAATAATTGAACTAAGACTACTAATTTGACATGATTCTATTCAGATTTGAATAATTTTTCAATTTCAGCCCTAAGCTGAGCCTGAGGTAATTTAAATATAAACACACACATTACAGCATCCACATAAATAAATTATAATCACTTATAGATTAGAAGGGAAAAAAGCCGAGAGAAGGAATTACGGGCTTTGTTTCGACGACGGCGGTCGGGGAAGCTCTGGCTCTTGGCGCAAAAGCGCTGTGTTTAAGCGTCGGCAAAGTCAAGGGCGACGGCTTTAACATACAAAAACTGCGTCGTGCAGAGTTGCAACCGATTTGACTCAGAATCAACACAACCGATGACAATTGGTTGCCCAAACTCATTGTTACTATTCACAAATTAATTCAGCGAGTCTCAGAATTGAACTAAAAATTGGGAAATGAGATGAAGTATATGAAGGAAGGAGAGTTGACGTGTTTGAACAGTTGCCATAAATAATGTACATGTGCCTGTCTCCGTTTGTTGGGTATTTTTCGGAAATGGAGGAGGCGCAAAACCAGTGATTCAAGGAAGAATTTCATAAACTAGCAAGGAAAAAGAATTCCCTGTCTTCTTCTTTTCAATGATCTCTACTTACGAGGAAATAGCTCCAACTCACCAAATAAAAGACCATATTTTCAAAATGACATTTGACCAATAAATGAAATTTTAAAAAAAGTAAAAACGTTA